>JBCFYV010000942.1:0-93681 GCA_039000515.1 Timema cristinae | reverse complement strand
ATAAAAAATTAAAACGCCCTCCACGGGGGAGGAGACACGTGAACCGTTAGACATGAGGCAGGTATATTGTTGTTGGAAGGTTGCTATTACGTAATTTATTGATATTATCCCAAACCTTAGTTGTGGGAGTGGATATTGTAAGGGTTGAAATAAAAACACCAAGTAATCCTTTACAAGAATAAATTATTAACTCAGTTTTGGGTATTGGGGAGGATAAGGGCCCTTTTCATTCGTTCCATCACAAACACACATATTTTTAATTTAATGATAAGACTTGAATAATCAGCTCCCTATTTAGGGTTAGCCACAAGACCTGGACGCAAGGAAAGCTGTCTGGAGCGCCAGTTCATTCTCTCTCGCTCTTACTCATAATTAAGGTTAAAATAATATGTATAACTTGCATTATGCCCCAAACAACTTTGGGGTACAAAGTTGAAGAATTTATCTTGGGTAGTGTTTGAGTACCACTGGAATAGAAGTACGCATTATTGAACTGTTATGTGGCTTTTGTTTGATGTATGAAGTGGGCGGGGTTTTTATTTCTTATTGTAGCAATTATACCGCCTTATAACTTTTCGTTTACAATGACGATATAAAAGAATGGATCAAAACCCCTAATGTGAACAAGCGTATCATAGCCATATTTTTACAATAAAAACTAGATATTTAACTAACCTATCCTGTGTACGTTTTAAAAATAAACTGTTTTCAAAAAAAGTGGATACCATAAAGTATTCAAACTTACATTTAAATTTAATGTAATTTTAATATTCAGTTCCTAAAATAGCTCTAAAGCCAACCATAACCACAAATAACTGTTGGGAAAAACAAAGCATAGAACTTTGAAATCATAATTTGGATTGTATAAAAACATTATTTGTCTGTCAACTGAAATCGTTTTTATCTGCTTAATGCAGTGTGAATATAAATTATAATTAATTCAGTCTATATTTAAATTTTGACCTAACCTTTCTTCAGCTTGGAACATAAAGATACTGATGAGAAACTACAATGTTAAATGTATTAATATTTTTATAACACTCATATTGTAATTATTGCAATTGTTCAAACCATTAAAGTTTAATTTCTGAGACTCACACTTATTTGGGATGTTTTTGAGTTAAACAAATGACTGTCAATACCCAAAATATAATAAAAGTGTTAAAATTTAAATATACAACTTTTTAAGTAAATAGCATTTTGATTATTAAAAACTAATTTATAATATTTTACCTTGTAAGAACGTTCTATTTTTTATAATGTATTTTAATTTTATAGAACAATTTCTTCTTTTTAACTGATATTTTATTATCAAAATTTTTTAAATTTGCATTAACCACTTACAAACAAAATTGATTTTTTTTGTGTATCTTGTAAAATATTAAAGTCATATTTTTATAATATAGTGTCTTATTCAACAATAAAATAGACTATAATTTCCCATTTTAATGCTTTTAAAAAAAGCTAATATATTTAGGGGTGGTAGTTGTTGCTTTTTGAGTGCATTAAAATCAGATGGCTTGAAAATATTGCAGTCTAAAAAACTTAAGATTTTTTAAAATCACATTTCAAGCGAAAGGGAAAAATACATACTTTTTAAATAAGTTACAAACTTCAGTGAGATAGCTATGGTACTCTCGTCCTAATTTTACACCCAAGACACCAACGCCTTTCTTAGTCACGCTCATATTAACTTATTAATTATTTAATGTGCAAAACAATGCAAAAACAAATGTTTATTGGTATTGAAAATTAATTCATATTTGGGATGGAGCTACAGTGAACATTGTTCCCCCCTTTCCAAAAACTAATACAGTCGTATCGTCTCTGGGGATGGGGTGCAAAATGGTGACAATATAGATGCAAACCTATAGAATTAATTTCATTTTTAATTTGAGGATGGGGATGCTGGATATGAAAGGGGGGTCCAACAACTAAACTTTTTATAATAAAATTTCCTCGTTAATCCATTAAGATGCAAAACAGGACAATTTTGACATTAAAACCACCTCATTATCGAGTGGGGTGGGGGATACGCTTTACTCCCCCACCCCCACTCAACAAATACTACCTTTTTTTTTTCCAAAACTATTAAGCTGTAAAACGTCATACTGGGCGCAAAATGATACAGATCAATACTTTTAAATTTGAATCTAAAAAAAAAAACATTTTAATATCGTGGCCCTCGACCCCAAATAAAAACAATCGTACTCTCTCTGGGTTGGTTTGTAAAACTTAGTACTTGGGTTCGAAACGGTGCCAAAAAAGGTGCTAAACGATGGCATATTTACAATATTAATTTGAGGTGTGGGGGCGGAGGGAGGGTCCAACGACTTATCGATATTATATTATATAGTCGTTGGAAAAAAAAAAGTTGTTGAAGGGAAAGTGGGGTTGGTGAAGGGGCGGAGGAAAGAGAAATAGATGTAGTGACGAGGAACGCAAAAAAAATTATTAAAATAAATTTGGAGAAACGAGGGAGTAAATGAAAGTGGAGGAAGCTGAAAAATTAATTTGATTTTTAACAATTTGTTTGATTGGTGTATACACAATTCCTTTCGCGCCTAGAGCAAAACAAAATTATAGGAATGAGATGGAAATAGGAGGGAGGATAAAAAGGGGAGGGGTTATACAGTGATGGTAGGACTGTATTTAAAAAAAAATTGTTTTTATATTGACATGATGGATGATTTGAAGCTTTGTTTTACAGATTCTTTACAATATTTTTTTACGTGAAGGGGGCTAGTATTGTATACATTCAAAACTTAGCTAAGGAAGAGAGTAACATTTCATAATATAGTTGGTTTAGTAGACTCAACACCCTGGGAGCTTTATTTTCGAGTTGGTGACTGCTCTCCACAATAAGGCTGTTGTTCAATAACCAAAACATGTTCCCATGGCTGCATAGTTTAACTACGAGCGTTCAGGTTCTGGCTGACTATATCAATCCTTTGTTTTTTCAATGAAGTGAAACTTGTTCATTCGGGTCTCGGGGTCCCGGAAAATTTAGAGTAATTATCAAGAAAAAATATTAGTTTTTACTTACTCTATGATATAAGGAACTCGAAAGTTCATCGCCGCACTTACTTAAGTGCGTCACTATCCTTATCTCAAACCCTGTATATTTAAGGTCCATTCTAATGCTATCCTCTCATCTAAGTCTAGGTCGTCCCCAATGGTTTATTTCCAAGTGTTTGTTAGTCAGTGCCCTGAACAAGTTTCTATAATCTCCCATTCGCGCTGCATGTCTGTCCACTGTAATCTACGAGACACTTGATTATTCTAACAATGTATCGTGATGAGTACAGGATATTTAAAATCATAATTTAACCTCCTACACACACACAGTAGTCTCAGCCCTTTTTATACCATGTATCTTCATAAGCACCTTGTTTCGAGCACCCTATTTTTGAATGGCAAATAAATAATGTACGTATGTTTTATTTGATCCTATCGTGTAGTGAAGTATGAGAGTTGGATGTTGAGGACTGTGATGCTTGTTCGCTTAAGGGGAAATCACACGAGTCTGCGAGGTCACGCCACGGGAAACCACACACAAATAAATTAGCTGATTTATTTTCTAAATATTATTTCCGGTATGTATACAAATAGCAATTACAACAAATGTTTTACTGGGGTTCATTTTTTTTGATGATTTATACATTTTAAGATTAAAAAAAAATTAACCACTTTCAGTCCCGTTTGATTTAGAAAACGCGGTTTCGCTGTATTTTACGGGGAACGGGGTGCTACTGAACTTTAGGGGAAAACGTGGTAAAAACTACTTTACGGAATAAGCAGCTCCACTGTATAAAAGTTGTTGACTTTTTATTAGCGTTAAATGTTTTTTTTAGTGTAATTACAACGAATTAGTTATTAATATTTATTTCCTGAGCAAGAAATTTTCACAAACTAATATCTAGAGGGCTCTGCAGTGTGAAAGGAGTGATTCTGATAGTCCTCATTAGAGTGCAGTGCGAGCGATGCTGACCGCCCACGCCGGTGGCTCCACAGGGCAAGACTCCCTCGGCATTCCCGGGGAAAGGGTAGAGGGGTGTATCAAGGGGAACCAGGACTGCAGGGACAGCACAACAGCAGCACTGTTAGCAATGTAGGCGAACACAGTCAAGATGACGATCCATATCACAAGACTACGGGGGTGCAGACAGCAGGAAGAGGACACTTCTGAACAACACTTGTAGACTAGGTAAACACTTAACCTGGGACCGCAGCTTGACCACAACAGGTTGCCAGAGGTCACCGAAGGGGGAGAAACTAGCAGAACCCAGTACAAAGTCTCGTTTTCTAAACATTGATTAATAAATAGAAAAATTTATATTGACGACATTTGCTTTATTTTACGTATCTTAAAATTTAATTACAGCCACAAGGTAAAAGGGAATAAGTACTAAATAATCTTTAAATCAAAGACTCACTAGACAATACGTCATGAGAAAACTTTATTTATAGTTTCGATCACTTTATTTTACAAATATTTTAAGGATCATTAAATAAAAATGATACTTTATTTTTACGTACTGGGAATTTGAAGAGTTGCGTATTTACCGGATACCCATTTGATAATAGGCACATGCTTGGGTTTTATTGTTTGGGGGTAGCCTTTAAATAACTTCGAACATAATTATGTTAGTTACGTCTTCAAATATAATTTTGTCACATACATTATTAAAATATATCAAGAACAAATAATTGCTTTATACAATTCTTACCTTTTTATTTAGCATGTTCAATAAAGGTTGCTTGCCTCCATAGTGATGGGAACTGCAGAGATTCCAAACACAATTGTAGAGGTCTAAGAGGAACGCCCCTCCAAACAGGGGGCAGTTGGCGCAACATTTCTAATGGGTATCATCCGGGGCCCGAAGTTGTATTGCCCGCCTGGGACAGGGGATAAGTAATTCCTCTTTAGTAATTAGGGGAGTTATAATCCTCCCCCGACTTTTGGGCCCAAAAACAATAGTAAGGCGCTCGATGCTGCGCTTATGCACCGCGAACTCGTTAGAGTAGCTCGCAGTGCTAGAAATAGAGGCGAACATCGAGCCCAATAGATTGACAACCTCCACAAGGGAGGAGACAAGCGAGCCATTAGGCATGAGGGCAGGTAACTTATAACCTTATTGTGGGAGTGGAAATTGTAAGGGTAAAAATAAAGTGTCTCCAAGATTCTCTTCTGCTCTCACGAATTTCATGGCGAGCTCGAGCACGTAGAATACGAAATAACCCCAGATTCTTTAGTGAGCGTCGAAAGAAAACCAGGGCCCATCGACGGTCAGAAATAGCCAACCGGGCACTACTAGTTCCCGCAGGGAAGAGGACGGTGTGCGCGGATTTAGGTATGTAAGCCTTCGCCGCCACATGACCGTCGAAGTTAAATGACCGGCTTTCTCATGGACGTCAGGAAAGGGTTCATCAAATACAGCGAGCTCACGTTTAAATTTATCCCGTCAGAAAGTTTAATCACCCAATGAGGTAGCCGTGCTGTCCTGGGGGAATCTTGAAGTGATGAAAGCAGACTGGAATATTTATCGCTGCACATTTGTCCGAGTTAACCTTGATGTGCCTCACTGTTCAGTCGCTTGTTTCTTTCCTCCGTACTTGCACCCTCCCTCTTACTGCCTTCACACCATGTTTTCTGAGGCATCCGTGACGACTCCACCTCAACACACAAACCCAGCGCTCACTATTTGGCTCGCGTGATGGACATTGTCTCTAGCGTTTTCTCGCGCCAATAGGAAGCCCCTGTTTTCCCCATTGGTCAAGGCCAGGCAGCAGTAGAGGGGATATAACACGTGACTTCTGGAGCTGCTTGATAAAACAATCAAACAGTTTCCCCCCAAAGCCACACTGATTACTATTACACATATTCAATGCCCTTCTCACACTCTGTCACTTTCCCCGGGCGCGTGGAAACTGGCGAGAGTAATAACCCCCCCAACCTTGGGGAAAAGGGCCCAAGTTTCCTCAAAAAGCGGCCCAAATTATCTTCCACCCCCTTAAAATTTTTCGAGCCAAAAAGGGAAGCGAGTATGACTGCAGACTACAGAACCCCCCCAACACAGAATAAGCGACAACTCTCAGAGCCTAAATAAATTGGTATAGGAGGAGATCTAAGACATCAGAAAAGTCAGAGGGACACTTACCACCATTCACGGGGAAAACGGCATGGTCTACGAAGCACAGAGATGGCTGAAGCCATATCCGAGTTTTAGTTAGAAAAACAATTTCAAACAAACGACGTGCAACAAGACTACAACTTTACCAGAGACCGACCTAAACATCAGGACTATCTATAAGGCCAAATGACACGCACGCAGAGAAATTACTCTGATAACTCCAAAACAACTATAAAAATACCTTCTGAGAGGGAAGGCGGCCAGGACACGGAGGAAATAGAACCGTAAGCACAACGAGATATAAAACAAATACCAAGAGAAGCGTAATAGCGCTACTTGCACTTCTAAACGCACTACTACGCTCTGCTACTTCCCGACTGACTGGAAGCTGGCTAGAGTAATAACAATCCCCAAACCTGCAAAGACCGATGTTCCCCCAGAACAGAAGACCTATCAGCCTACTAGCGACCCTGATCAAAGTATATGAGAGACTAATTTCAAAAGACTAAAAGCACTAAACAATAGACTAGGAGTTATCCCAAACCCTTTCAATTTGGATTTAGACGCCACCATTCCACCACACATCCCACTTTAAACATAGTAGAAACGTAACTGCCGCATTTAGAGAAAAGAAATATGTAATAGCGATCTTCCTAGACATAGAAAAAGCTTTTGACAAGGTTTGGCATCTTGGAATTATACAGAAACTAATAAAATTCAATTACCCCAAATGGTTAATCCTCTGATAGCCAGCATCCTCAGACAGCGTACGTTCCAGGTGGTTATGAACGGCAAGAGATCGCAGACACACACTATTAAACCAGGGATACCACAGGGTTCAACTCTAGACCACACCTATACAACATTTATGTAGCAGACGTTCCCACTCATGATCAAGTTCAGGTTAGACTCTACGCTGACGACACCATGCTATATGTAGCTAATAGAAACATAAACTACGCATCACTAGCTATGCAACGATTACTTCTCCCTCCTCCAGACTGGCTTTCAAACGGGAGAATTAAAGTAAACCCCACCAAATCAGCAGCCGTAATTTTAGCCAAAGGTAGGAAACCGCTTCCGCTCCACTTACCCTATTTGACACAGAGATCCCACTCCAAGACGAAGTCAAGTACCTTGGGATCACAATAGATATGAAACTCACCTGGAGGAGCCATATAGATAAGACAAAAAAAAAAGCAATGGGTAGATTCATACAATTTTACTCACTGTTCAGAGGAGGGCAGCTCCCAATTCCCACTAAGTTACTACAAATACAAGCAGATAATTCAACCTATCATTCTTTATAATTGTGTATATGGAGCTATGCCGCCAAATCACACACTCGCAAAACTTCAGACAGTACAAAACAAAATACTAAAGATACTCACAGGGCAGACAGATACACTAGAAATGCTGACATACACATGATGACAAACTGCCGCCAACTACAAGAAATATACCAGGACGAAATAAGAAATTCTACGAACAGACAAACACACGAGAACGAACTAGTTAGAGGACTTGGACAGTACGACCAGACTGAACCACGACACCAAAAACGCCCAAAGGGCTGGCATAGATGAACAGCCCCCCGACTTAGACACCTTCACCAATCGCACATTTCATGCCACTACTACCTTAGTCCACGCCGGGCGCCACTGGGATAACCGCCTAGGTTTTCTACTAGCCAGAGAATAACGCTGGCGCCGGGGCGGCCCAGATGGGGATGGAAATTATCCACCTCACTCCAAATCCCAAGAAAAGAAAATCCTACCCAACAAGAAACCCTTATAACCTTTGCCACCACCGACTCCACTGGGATAACAGACTAGGTCAAACTTCTAGCCAGAGAAAAACGCTGGCGCCACTGTCGGCCCCAGACGGTGATTGGAATATGTAACCATCCGCGCCAAACCTATTCCCTACAGTCAAGCTAAACCATTCGATCCACCTCCCGAAATCAACTCACAAATCACTCACAACTCACCATCATACCTTAAAAACACCTACCCACATCCCAAGAAAAGAAAATCCTCCCCAATTCCCGAGACCCGCGCAATCACTCACCATCCCTACCTTTTAAACACACCTTCCCACATCCCAAGAAAAGAAAATCCTCCCAAATTCCCACGACCCAACACAATCACAATTGCACCTCAAAGGGTAATTTACTAATACACGTGTAATTCTCTTACAGCCTCATTTCATCTGTTTCATTTCAAAAGGTATTAATTTCATTCACGAGGTTAAGAGTCACGACAGTGACTCTGTACTCAAACAACAAATCAGCCCTTTCATAGACAACCTGGCGTGGCATAACTGTCAAGTCAGATGTTTTTATGTCCGGACCCAGCCGTACAGCTGCTTGATGGAGTGCAAGGTGTCGTCCTGCCTCCCTTACGTGTTCCTGGCTTTCTGTGCATCTTTGGCGTCTGCTATACTACGGATCGTGTCTTCGGGTGGAGCCTGCGTCGAAGGGGAAGAAAGGGGTTGGCGTCGGGGTCGGGAGAAGACCACCGGATGAGGCGAAAAAGAACCAGGGGCCCGGGAAGCACCGACCTCGGGCAAGAAGAAGTTGGCGGTGAGAGGCGGGGGATCCGCCGTCAACGGCAGGCTTGTGCTGCCCGTCATTCTGGGGAAGTTGGAAGTTTCCGCTCGCGGGACTGAAGGCTCCTCCGGTCAGGAAGGCTCGTGCCGGGGGGCAAGTGCTCCTCCGGTCAGGAAGGAGCTCGTGCCGGGTGGCAAGTGGTCCACCACAAGCCCGAAGGCGGGAGCTTTAGAGAAGCTGCCCCTTCAAGTGGCAACAAGCCGCAGGGAGCTGCCGAATCAGCGGGGCCGCTCCAATTCCCGGAGCCGAGCGTGCCGCTGGCCGAGGTGAGCCAGAGTCGCCCCCGGGTGATCAATCGGCCCTTATTAGGGCCAACAAATCGGCCCTTTCTAGGCCAACAAATCGCCCTTTCTAGGGCCAACACGGCTGGCGTGACCCCTCAAATTACCGGGGAGGTGGCGCAGTCCACAGCCAAGCGGGTGAAGGTAGCGGGGCCCCTCAAATTACTGGAGGTGAGCGTGCCGGTAGCCACACCCAGTCGGTGTCACCCTCGGGTGAAGTTTCGGCCCTTTTCGGGGCCCAACAACTCGGCCACATGACCTCGCCAACTACCGGCGAGGTGGGCGCAGATGGCCAAGGTGAAGCCAGCGGGGCCCCTCCATCTACCGGAGGCGCGCGTGCCGCTGGCAGATCCGCCGGGGTTTCCCGGGCAATGCACCCTCGGGCCTCGGCTTGAAGGACAGTGCTGACCCCCTTCAAAGCGTCGGCACTAATACCGATGAGGCGAGCCCAGCGGGGCCCCTCCGACTACAGGAGGTGAGCGTGCCGCTGATGGCCAAAAAGTGCTAGAGGCCTTTTTAGGGCCGACAGCCCGCAAATGGGGGAGGATGGCGAAAGCTCCCGCCAGGCACGATGGGTGGAAACCTAACATGCCAACGTAAGCCTGACCAGGTGGAGCATAGCCGTCCTCCGCCAGTAAAGACCGCTGCAAGCGGCACCGACGCAAGCGCTAAACGCAAGGGTCTCAAAATCCCGCGTCAACTCCGACACCTCCCGCCAAGGGTGTCGGTAGGTATGAAACGCCCGCTGAATTTTCTTCAGACTCGGAAGACCGGTCGCACGCTTCGCGCGTGTTGACAGCTCGGGCGAGTCCGTGGACGTGGAGGGACTGTCTTCAGGACCAGACCTCCCGTTGATGCGTGATGATCGAGCCAGGGTTCCGATGATGAGTCTGAAGGATTTCGGACCGTAAACCCCGCTGAAGGGGGAAGGCCAGCAACACCAGGTAGCTGCTGGGGGGCAACCCTAACCATTTAGGCGGCAGCTCTGGTGATGAGAGCAAGGTCAGCGGTGGCCCGAGCCAGGGTGCGCCAGCGCTGGGTAAAGGTGGGAAGCGGCCGAAACCTGCGGGTAACAACACAAGCCGTGCCTCACCCCAGCCTGGTACAAAGTGGCTCTGGGCCGGCTGGCAAAGCAAAGGGGGAAGAATCCTCCCATCATATTGTGTGATGTGGAGGCTACTCCAAGTTGGCGAGGGCCATCCGGTCCAAGGTTCGAAAGCCTGTGGAGGCGGTCAGGCAGCCGGGGACCGAGTGGCGCCTCCAGTGCGGGTCGGAGGAGGTTTACCGCCCCCTCCAGAATTTCTTGCCGAGCCTGGGGATCCAGCATTGGTCCTACGAGCTGGGACAGGAGCGACTGGTCAGGGTACGTGGTGAAGGACACGGACAAACCCTGACGACATCCAGGAGGAGCTAGTGGAGATGGGTTTTCCCCGTGAAATCCATCACACAGATGCTCTCCCAATGGAAGCGGATCAGAAGTTAGGAGAAAGGCAGCGGTTGCCGAACTTCGTTGTCTCTCTGACGCCCGAAGAGGACACCGCAAGGCTGTATTCCATTTCAGTCCTCTCGGGCTCCGCGTCAGGGTGGAGAAGACAATCACCAGGCGGCCCGGTTCAGTGCAAGAACTGTTTCCGGTTTGGTCATGTGCGGGGGGATTAACGCGCTAACCCTAGGTGTGGGTTCTGTGGTGGTGACCACGAGAGGGGCGGGTGCCCGGAGGAGAGACATCCCCCCGAAGTGCCTGCACTGCTCAGGAGCTCATTCCTCGGCGTGGCGGGGCTGTCCCACGTACAAGTCCCCTTTCGGGGGGCGGAATTGCGGGTCCCCCAAGCCTCAAGAAGGGAGGACGGATGGGCTAAGTGAAGGCCAGAAGCCCTCGGGGCACGTTGCGGAAAAGGAGGGCGAAAGTGACTCCAGCGCCAACACCAAAGCCACTGGTACAATCGTTCGCCAGTGTGCTGTCAAAGAGAGATACCCCTCCACCTCAGGCCGAGGCACCTGCCGAAGCCACCAAACCTGAACCCGGGGGAATCCGGGTCTACCCTTTGGTCGAGGGCCCGCCCAACCGCTCCCCTTTCTATCCCAACCCACACTGCATCCTATACCCTTCCAACCCTTTCCTTCCACTCCCAACTCCTACCCTTGTCACCCCTGTAACCCCCCAAAAAACCCGTAGATGATGCTGCAAAGCTCAAAAATTGCATTGAGCTACTCAAGGTATTCCGGGACTGGACCCATGGGACTTTTCATCGAGTCTCTTGAGGAAGGTCCAGGAGTCTCCGAGGAGTAACCGTGCCACCTGGTCATGGAGCACATCATCCTCTACTTGGTCTCTCATGGCAGTGCACCCGAAATAGAGGACCACCAGTGCTGAAGGAGCTCACGGTCGCAATCTGGAACGCCAACGGAGTCGCGGGGAAGAAGGCTGAACTTGAAAGTTCCTGGCAAAGCATCGAGTCGATGTAATGCTGGTGAGAGAAACCCACTTGCGCTCCGCAATGAGGTTCTCGTTAGCAGAGTTTATCTGCCATTTGTAGTGACCGAGCGGGGATGTGGGAAGGGGGGTGGACGGTGGTTCTGGGCCGAAGGGGCCTTGACCACCACGTCGTCTCACTTCCTTCCCTCCAACACATGGAAGCAACGGCTATCCAACTGGTGACCTCGAGCGGCCCAGTGCGTCTCATTTCCATCTACTTCCCTTCCTACCGCCGGTTCGACCAGGCTACGAGGGCTGACATGGAGGTGCTGCTTCGAGGTACCAACGCCTGTTTTAATCGGTGGTGACTTCAACGCTATGCACCCTTCATGGGGCTCTAGATTATGTGCGCTCGCGGCGGATTGCTCCGCGACGTCATAGATTACACGGCCTGGTGGCTTCAGGGCCTCCGACCCCTACCCAATTCCCTTTCAATCCCGGCTATCTCCCGGACGTCCTAGACTTCGTTGTCTCCAGAGGGATCTGAAGGCGGTTAGTGCTGAAGGCTCTAGCTGAGCTAGACTCGGATCACAACCCCGTTCTCGTGAACCTGGACGCCGCGGTGTCCTTCATAGACCCCCCGAAAAACCCGACCAAAAGCGTACTGACTGGGACAGGTTTACGAATGTGTTGAGAGAGAGGTTAGGACCCACCCCTACCTTTCGAACAGCAGCAGAAATAAATCGCGGTGCGGAGTTTCATAACTCCGCCATCAAGGGGTCGCTCGAAGCTTCTACGCCAAGGCACCGTCCTAAGAGGGTGCCACAGGCTTCTTTACCCGATTCTATCCTCAGGTACGTCTGGGAGAAAAATCGACTGAGGGAGGCTTGGTAAATATCGAGGGACCCGTAGACAATGCCAACTGGAGCCGCAAAGTCCATGCGGTTCGGGAGATGGTCCGAGAATATGGGAACAGTGTCTGGGAGGACAAGATTGAGAGCCTGTGCGTGCAGACAGATCCTTGTGGCAAATGACGAGGAACTTGATGCGGGTCCCCGCACAAGGCCGCCTATTGTGAGTCGCAACGGGGTGGCCCAAACCCTCCGACCAGAGAAGGCCTAAATGCTCTCGCCGAGCACTTAGAGGCGCAATTTGTACCGACTGACAACCCATCAGACCCGGTGCACGTTGCGCACGTGGCGCAGGTAAATCAGTGCGGTCTCGTACATACCCTTGGATGAACCTGAACCCACGAGGTGACAGAAATGTCACGGGCGATAGCCGCCTAAGACAAAACAAGGCCCCCGGATCCGACGGTATCAGTAACGGGGTCCTCAAAAGCTGCCCTTGGGCGATTAACTTCCTTGTGGAGTTATTCAACGCCGTCCTTTTTCCTGAGTCACTTCCCCGAGCTTTGGAAGCATGCAAACGTCCTCTGCTTTCATAAACCGGTAAGGACCGGCCATAGCTTGGGTCCTACCGACCGATCAGCTTGCTCGACTGTCTGGGCAAGTTGTTCGAGAGAAAAATACTGCCCGAGACTGACCCGACATGTTCGCGAGGGGGGCATCTTGGTGGAAGAGCAGTTCGGCTTTCGGGCGGGACACGCTACGTCTCATCAACTTGTCCGGCTCGTGGAACAGGTTATGAGGAACTTCAACATCAACAGGCTGACTGGTGCTGAAATTCTTGACGTGGCAAAGGCCTTCGACCGTTTTGGCACGAGGGTGTCCTTTTCAAACTCCTCTCCCTGAACCTGCCCTTTACCTATTTAAAGGGTTGTTCAATCTTATCTTTCCCAACGCACCTTTCCCACTACCTTTGGGAACGCCACCTCCCAATCAGAAGCATCCGGGATGGAGTGCCGCAGGGTTTCCATGGTGGGCCCGCTGCTCTTCAGTCTCTATGTGAACGACATTCCAAAATCCCCAGGCACCGAGTTGGCTCTGTACGCGGACGACACGGGTCTAGTAGGGAGGTCGTGGCGAGGCAGCTGGTGGGGAGGCCCACTCCAGACGCACCGGACGCAGTTGGAAGGGTGGGTGACTACCTGGAGAACAAGTATTTAAAGTGGAGAAGACACTGCAATGCTCTTCACATGGAAAAGAAAGTACTGCAGGCCGGCCCCACTCCAGCTGTTCGTAGAACCCGATCAGATGGGCGGACAGTGTTTTAAATACCTGGGACTTAAGCTGGACAAAAAACTGACCTGGAGACGACACTGTAATGAAAGACTCAACAAGGCGAGGCAAAGGCTGGGAGTCCTAGGCCCACTGCTTAACAGGCGTAACGCCCTGTCTACAAGGAACGGTCTGATGCTGTACAAGTAGCTGCTCAGGCCGATCCTCGACTATGCGTGTCCCGTTGGGTCACCTGGCGGACACGTATATGAGGAGGATGCAAGCGTTCCAGAGCGTGTGTCTGAGGATCATTTGGGGCGCACCTTGGTATGTCCGGAATGAGACTCTTCATCGTGACCTGGATATGCCTACCATCAAGGACCACTTCTGGAAACTGGCACAGTCCTTCTACGCCAGACTTTTTCCCTGTCCCCAATCCTCTTATCCAGGGGCTTGGGAACTACGTCATCGACCCTGGCGGGTGTCATCGAAGTCCCAAAGCCTGCTCGGATAAGCGAGATGTGTCAACATGGTTTGGGAGGCTCTCACCCAGCCCCCATAGAGTATTTTCTCCGCACGTAATTCTAAAAAAAACCTTATTCGATTTCTCAATTTCTTACCCCCCCTTTTTACCCCCAATATTACTAATATTATGTAATCTCGTTTCTTTGTTCCAGAACTTCGCGAAACACGACAACCCGTTTTTAATTTTTGCGAACCACACGGTGTGACCAATTGGTCGGTACGTGTTGGAATTTGCTCTCATGCTACCCTTCTGGAAGCATCGAGCATGCCCTTTGTCTGTCTGTCGGAGCTGCTTTAGTGGTTGACCCAACCCTGGCGAACCACTTTTATGAAAGAGTTATATTAATCATAATTATTTGTTTGAAAGAGCATTTCATAATAACTCCCTACTCTCCACAACTATCCCCGACCTCCCCACCGCGACTCCGTTTGCCGGGACTGTTCCCTGCCTCCCACCGCGACTTCGTGTTGCCGGGATAGATCTCCTTTACCTCCCACCACGACTACGTTTTTGCCGGACAGATCCTGTACCTCCCACCACAACTTCGTGTTGCCTGGACTCTGCCCTATCACCCTCCAACCTTGATCGACCCTTCCGACGGTGAACTCACGGGATGGGATACACCCGCCGCGCCGGCAAGGCCACCGACAGAAGACCCTAAAGAAAACGGCGACAACAAAACAATACTTCACCCGTGGACCCATTTTCTACAATCCCGACCGCAACCACCAGACCACCGAACGCCAACACTCCGCTACAGCATCTTCTGCAAGAGTTCTTGCACCCGAATTAACCAACTCCTCCCCTCGCCTTCCGCTCTCACCAATCATCGACCCCACCTGACCACCCCAGAACCCGCCTATGTTTTCTCCCACATATCCCTTCCCTACCCCCATCCACTGGACTCGCGAGATCGACGCATGGAAATCAAGGTCGCCCGGAAACTGGACTTCGACTAGGCCAAACAGTTACCCCGAAGTACCAGTAAGAGGGATAACAACTTCCCTAAAGAAGTGAGCAGTGATACAGAGGCTACATAGAGCTAGGTCGATGCAGATTATTATTATTATTATTATTGTTTAACGCCCATCGACACATCTAGGTCATTAGGCCTTGAAATATATTAAAAACATAATAAAATCCCGATAGGGGAGAGATATAATCATTCACCACCAGAGACACTCCATAGGAGTGCTCAAATGGACACTTGGTATAAATTAAGTGATACACACTGCAAAAAAAAAAAACACAAGTGTATCACTCCAATAAAAAGACAAAACAAACATATTAAAATATAACACGTTAAAAAGACACAACATGTTAAAATGATAATACGTTAAAAAGACATAACAACATGTTAAATTGTAATAAAACCGTAAAAAGATCTCAATATGAAATAATATCCAAAAGAGCCACTTTATAAAAGTGACTCAAATGGCATTAAAAAAGATCCGCCTGGCGTATAAAACGGAGTAAACAAATAACTCCATCCGCACTATCGCATAATAAAAAACGTAAGTCACCTTTAAAATCAAGAGCCAGACGGATAGGGGCTAGTTTGCGACACTCCACCAAAATGTGATGCACACTAAGGGGAGTATCACAAAACTCACACACTGGAGGTGGATCCCCTCTTAGTAAAAAACTATGGGTCAATGAAGTACGCCCCGACGCGGAGTCTCGTCACGATGACCTCCTCTCTTCTAGACTTTCGTATAGAAGAGGGCCATCGGACACACCGTCCCTGATGGACCGCAGCTTGTTCTGAGCAGGGTCGAGACCCACTGCTCGTGCCAGGTGCGTAAGACTCCACGGCGAACATAACCCTTTAGATCTAAAAATATGACACCCAAACTCGCCTCTGGAGGCATACGTGCTGCCTCCTTGGCTGCCTGGTCCGCCAGTTCATTTTCTGGAAGACCAGCGTGACCAGGAATCCAGCAAAAGGCGAGCCGGGTGCTTATGAATCAATTTTTAAAATTTGTTCGTGAATCATCTGCACGAGAGGATCCCACGAGTAGAGAGTGGACAATGCCAACAGAGCACTCATGGAATCCGTGCAGATGAGGACAGAACGGTGACTACTTCGGTAAACAAAACACAAAGATTTAAAAATGGCATATAATTCAGCTGTAAAAACACTGGTTTCATTAGGTAAACCAAATTTAAAATTGGATCCTTCCACAACAAAAGCACATCCCACGGAGACTCCAGATTTAGAGCCATCAGTGTAGATGCGCTCAAATCCGTGAAAGCGAGTGGAGAGGAGCTCATTAAAAGTCCTCTCATATACAAAAGTTTGGGGTGGTCGCTTTAGGGAACTTGGCAAGATCAAAATGGCATTTCGGAGGGCGTATTTTCCAGGGAGAAACTCGACCTGGTGATGTGGGGATAGCCTTTGTAGGACTTCCCACACGTGTCGAAAACAGATAGCATCCGGATCCCAACCGGCCTTGTACTACGCCATTTAGTTTCATACAAGACACGGTTAGGGGATGAAATACAGGGCGGTAAGCAACATTATTTGGCATGCAATGCAGTTTCGAAACGTAAGATGCCAGGAGGTAAGACCGCCGGTAAGAAAGAGGGGGCTCACCGGCGTCAGAACAGATGCTGACGACTGGACTGGTACGAAAAGCACCAATAGCCAGTCGAATGCCAGCATGGTGGACGCTATCGAGCATCCTTAACGCCGAGGGTCTAGCGGAACCATATACAAAACTGCTGTAATCAAGTTTTGATCTCACCAAGGCTCTATAAAGGCGCATCAAGGTTTCCCAATCAGCACCCCAAGAGCGACCACTCACAACTTTAAGTAAATTCAAAGCTTTAACACACCTCGTTTTCAGGTCTTTGATGTGGGGGAACCAAGTTAGTTTAAAATCGAATAAAAGTCCTAGGAACCTTACGGTCTCGGGACAGGTAAAACAACGTTGTTCATTAAAATATTGGGGGCTGGCTGTATTCCGCGTAATCTATGGAAATGGACGACAGTCGTCTTTGCCGCAGAGAAACGAAAGCCATTACGAGATCCCACAGCCATAGATTGTTTTACAGCGAGTTGTATCTGTCGTTCAGCCCTGTGGAAACTTGATGAACTGCAATAAATTGCGTAGTCATCCACAAATAGGCATGAACGAACAGGTAAGCGCACGTTGTCTACAATGCTATTTATCGCAATAGCGAACAACGTGCAGCTCAAAGGACTGCACTGGGGCACCCCATTTTCTTGAATAAAATCATTGGATAAGGTGTTGTTTAACTTACCCGGAAGTGTCTATATGACATAAAATTTGCTAAAAAAATAAATAGGGAGGCTCCCCCGGGACACCCAATTAAAAATGTTTTTTAAGATGCTGTAACGCCATGTAGTATCGTACGCCTTCTCCAAATCAAAGAAAACAGCCAAAAGATGCTGTTTATGGAGAAAGACGTCACGAACAAGCAGTCTCAAGACGGACGAGATGATCAACCGTGAATCGGTTTACGGCGAAAACCACATTGAATATTGGATAGCAGATTGCGGATTCTAAACACCATATAAGTCGTTTATTTATCATTTTTTTCTAATATTTTGCATACACCACTAGTTAAGGCTATCGGTCTATTACTAGTTGGGTCTAATATTTCCTTGCACTTTTATATATTGGATAACGGTTGCTTGCCTCCACAGTGTTGGGAATTGACGAGATTCCCAAACACAATTGTAGAGGTCTAAGAGGAACGCCCGTCCAGCAGGAAACAGTTGGCGCAACATTTCATAATGGATATCATCCGGCCAGAAGTTGTATTGCCCGCCTGGGACAGGGCATAAGTAAGTTCCTCTTTAGTAAAGGGGGAGTTATAATCCTCCCCCGACTTTGCCAAAATCAATAGTAAGGCGCTCGATGCTCCGCTTATGCACCGCGAACTCGTTAGGGTAGCTCGCAGTGCTAGAAATAGAGGCGAACATCGAGCACAATAGATTGACGACCTCCATAAGGGGAGGAGACAAGCGAACCGTTAGACATGGGGCAGGTACACTATTAATTGAATTTTGATACTACTTAATTTACGAATATTGTCCCAAACTTTAATTGTGGGAGTGGTAATTGTAAGGGTTGAAATAAACTGTCTCCAAGATTCTCTTCTGCTTTCTCGAATAACACGGCGAGCTCGAGCGCGTAGAATTCGAATGACTCCAGATTCTCTTTAGTGGGGCGTCGATGGATAGACGTAGGGCCCTTCGACGGTCAGAAATAGCCAGGCGACACTCCTCGTTCCACCAGGGAACAGATGGTGGCGCGGATTTGGCGAGGATTTAGGGATGGAAACCCTCGCCGCCGCGATAACCGTCGAAGTAAAATGCCCAGCCTACCATCGACGTCAGGATGTCGGGATTCACTAAATACGGCGAGCTCGCGGAATCTATTCCAGTCAGCACGTTTTAGCACCCATTGGGGTATTCGCGCCGTACTGGGAGGATCTTTAAGAGGTGTAAGCAGAATTGGATAATGATCACTGCAACATAGTCCGAGTGGACCTCCCAAAGAAGTGAGCAGCGATCCCGGGACTACATAAGGTTAGGTCGATGGCAGAGGATACACCATTAAAGGTAGAGAAGTGTGTCTGGGTCCGGTGTTCATTAACACAGGTTTCCCGAGACAAGAATATCCTCTACCATCCTCCCAGGGCGTCTGTAAAATTAGACCCCCACACCAGGTTATGCGCGTTAAAATCCCCAAGATGATTATAGGGGCGGGAAGTTGTATAAAGAGGGCCTGTAGGGTCCTCTTAGGAACATGCTCTCCGGTGGGAGGTAAATGCAGCATATGTTACTTCTAAAGGGAGGAGAACTCTGACGGCAAATCACTTGGAGATCAGAACAAATATTAATATTCTTATGATATATAGTGCTTCGTACGAATATAGCCACACCTCCGCTAGCCCGATCAAAGAAAGGCTTGTCGGTACGATACACATCGTACCCACGAAGCATCGGTTGTCATTTGGGCGGAAGTGGGTCTCCTGCAAACACAAGATGGAAGATTGCAGGGAAGAAATTTGTTGTTTAATTTCATCTACACGAGCATAGAAACCCCCCACAATTCCATTGTAGTAGCGTCATACTTAATTAATATAATATTTAGTTATCCTCGCATCCATGTCACTATCCTTTAATAATAAAAATTGGTTGAGGGCCTTTTTAGGTCCTCTTGCCTTTCCCAGTCTCTCCTGGACCTCCCGCTTCAGGAGAGGCTTCGTTTTATTTTGGAGAGACTGGTAGTCGGATCCTTGCGCGAAGGCTTTGTTAAGGAATTCGACGCTTTTGTAATATTTATTTCGGCGGTCACTCGCTTGTCTTTCTTCAAGGCACCAATGGGACTCGCCTTAGCGGCCTCACCTGTTCCGCAACTCGTCCCCACCTCCGGAAGACCATAGGTGGTTTGTGAGAGGCTCAACAACGGCCGCCCTTGATTTAGTACCCGAGGTGGGCTCGGGGTGTTCCTCGAAGAGTTCTCCTCGGTGGTATAGGTGGGGGAGACGACCGTTGTGGCTGTTTGTTAACATTTAAAAGTTTTGGCGCCACAGAGGTTAGCGCGGGATCAACATAAGTGTCTCGAGAAGAGACCAATGGCACTGGTCGCGTTGGCTCCTTAGCAAGATTAACTGCGCAATGGCAGTTGGGACAGTTTATATTATGACTGACAATCCGGCTATATGAAGTTTGAAATACGGAGCTCTACTTGATACGTATTCCTTGCGTGCCTGGGCATATGAGATCTTCTCAGATTGTATCTCCAGGACTTTCTTCTCTACCTTCCATTTTGGACAGGCCCGAGACCAGGCGGAATGCGGACCCTTGCAGTTGACGCAGTATCTAGGAGACTCGCATGGTGTCATGAGCCTCCTGTCCACAATCCGCACAGGTTGGCTTACCACGGCATCGCAGCTTCGTATGCCCAAATTCCTGGCACTGAAAACAGCGCCGAGGGTTAGGACATACGGCCGGACCCTGAGCACGTGGAAGCCTGCTCGGACCTCCTTCGGAAGGGTAGGAGTCGCAAAAGTTAGGATATACGTATCCGTCTTCTTTTCTTGTCCATTCTTTTTGTGACAATACGGTACACTTAGGTGACATGCTGGGGGAAAGCTCCTCACTGATCTCCTCAATGCTTACGCAGTCGAGGTCATAACAAGTGACCACTCCCCTGCAAACATTGAGGAACCTGTGGGCTCCACCTTCACCTGTATATTTGCCGTATTACCAACGGTTATTTCGGAGATCGCCATAATATTTGAGGATTGTGTGTCGGTCATAGTCTGAATCATAATGGTGCCATCACGCAGTTTCCTTATTAAAACGTCAGATTTTGCTGCTCCATTTATCACTCTTTCGAGGATAAATGGGCTGACACGTTTCAGATCTAGACTTTCTTCAACTCGAGACATCACCAGGAAGCGGGGCTGGGGCCTCACCACTTCCTGGCTTTTTATCAAGACAGGGCTGGACGGCCTTACCCGTTTCCGCCTCTTATCATTAATACGCCCTGTGAGGGGCCGGCAGTGAGATGCCAGCGGAACTTGGCAGTACGGTGCCAGCGGACAGTAAGGTGTCAGCAGTGACAATAAACTCATTCATGAGTCGGAGGACAACCTGCAATAGAAACTCGGATCGTAGACCCAGGTTGATCCCAGTTGGTTCTACCACATAGGGCCCTGTTAACTCTTCCGACGAGAGGCTCTATACGACGCTAGACATGACAAACCTTCATATGTAGCATCGCCGGAAGAGAGGTCACCGCAGCAAGTGTATGCAGGAAAGTGCTAATTTTACGTCCGGGACCCTCATGAACGCAACCGGTCTTTTCTCAAGGTAGGGTACCCAGTTGTCATCCCTAAGGCCTTCTACCAAGATATTACAACCGGCGCACTTTCATTCGGGAGCTCAAGGCAGTGGTATCCAAAAATAAACAGAGAAGAGCCGGGTTAGTTACCAAGTTCGTCAACGGAAAGGCCAAAGGCCTCTGTGCAGGATGAACGGTGGGGGAAAGGAAGAAAAAGGTAAGGATAGATAAAGCGAAGGGGGAAGAGTGAAAAAAAGGTGGAAAGTGAAGAAAGAAGAAAACGATGTGAAAGGAAAGATATAAGATAGGTTTGTCCCACACGAGGTACGTCCTGCACAGAAGCCTCCCCTTTTAGTCGCTTCTTACGACAAGCATAGATTACTGCGGGACTATTCTAAACCACGTCCCGCAGGGGGGAAGATTTAGTTATCCTCGCAAATCCATGACACTATCTCTTAAAAATAAAAATTGGTTGAGGGCCCTTTTAAGTCCGCTTGCCTTTCCAGTCTCTCCTGGACCTCCCGCTTCAGGAGAGTCTTCGGTTTATTTTGGAAATACTGGGTAGTCGGATCCTTCGCGAAGGCTTTGTTAAGGCATTCGACGATTTTTTAATATATTTTCATCCGCGGTCTCTCGCTGGTCCTTCTTCAAGGCACCAGTGGGCTCGCCTTTATGGCCTCACCTGTTTCACCACTCATCCCGGCCTCTGGGGGCCCAGAGGCGTGAATGAGCGACTCAACAGCGGCCGCACGTAATTTATTTCCCCGAGGAGGGCTCGGGGGTGCTCCCCGAAGGGAGGCTCGGTGGTGTTCCCCGAGGAGGGCTCCTCTGTGGGACGGGTTTGGGGGAGACGACTTAGATGACAGTTTTGCTCCCAAAGAAAATATCGGCGACACCTTAGTTGGCGCGTTTTCAATACGGATGTCTCAAGCAGAAACCAATGGCACAGGTCGCGATGGCGTCTAAGCGAGATTAACAGTGCAATGGCAGTTGGGACAGTTAATGTTCTGACTGACAATCTGGCTGTACGATGTTTGAAATACCGGAGCGTGACTAGATGCGTATTCCTTGCGTGCCTGGGCATATGAAATCTTTTTTTCGGATTGAAACTCCAAGACTTTTTTTTCTACCTTCATTTCGGACAGGCCCGAGACCCGGCAGAATGTGGATCCTTGCAGTTCACGCAGAACTTCTCAGACTCACATGGTGTTTCGTGAGCGTCTTGTCTACAATTCGCACAGCTCGGCATACCACGGCATCGCAGCTTCGTATACCCAAATTCCTGACACTGAAAACAGCGTCTACGGTTAGGGACATACGGCCGGACCTTGAGCACTTAGAAACCTGCTCGGACCTCCTTTGGAAGGGTCGGTGTCGCAAAGTTAGGATATACGTGTCTGTTTTTTCTCTTGTCCATTCTTTTTGATTATATGCAATACACTTCGGTGACCTGCTGAGGGGAAAGCTCCTCACAGATATCCTCAATGCTCACGCAGTCGAGGTCATAGCAAGTGACCACTCCCTTGCAAACATTTAGGAAACTGTGAGTTTCCACCCTCACCGGTATATGAGACGTATTGCTCAACAGTATTTCCGAGATTGCCATTACTCTCAGGACTGAATGTCATTAATTGTTTGTATCATGATCGTGCCATCACGCAGTTTTCTGATTGATACATTAGATTGCGCTGCACCATTTATCACTCTTTTGAGGACAAATGGGCTTACTCGCTTTAAACTTTCGTATTCCTCTACTCGAGACATCGCCAGGAAATTGTACTGGGTCTCACCGCCTCCTGGGTTTCTAGTAATATAGGCTGGACGACCTTACCCGTTTCCGCCTGTTATCAATATTACGGCACTGTGAGGGGCCAGGCAGTGATGGTGCCAGCAGAATTTAACAGTACGGTGCCAGCAGTGACAATACTATCGGCCATGCCGTATTTGGGGACAACCTACACTGTACTTGGATCGTAGACCCAGGTGACCCAAGTTGGTACCACCCCACATGGGCCTGTTAACTGTCTCGACGAGAGGCCCTATACGACGCTTAGACATGACAACCCTCGCATAGAGCATCATCGAGAGAGGTCGTCGCAGCAAGTGGGTGTAGAGAAGTGCCAATTTTACGTCGGGCCCTCATGAACGCAACCGATCTTTTCTCAAAGTAGGGTACCCGGTTATTGTCATTCCTAAGGCCCTTCTACTAAGGTATTGCAACCGTCGCACTTTCATTCAGGAGCTCAAAGCAGTGGTATCCAATAGTAAACAGAGGAGACCCGTTTTCGCTGCGATGGCCGTCAACGGAGGGTCAAAAGTCTCTGTGCAAGACTTAACGGCAGGGAGGGGAAGAAAGAGGTAAGGAGAGATAAAGTGATGGGGGAAGAGTGAAAAAAGGGGAGTGAAAGTAAAGGAAGAAGAAAATGGTGTGAAAGGAAAGATATAGGATAGGTTTGTCCTGCACGAGGTACGTCCTGCACAAAAGCCCCCTTTTAGTCGCCTTTTACGACAGGCAGGTGTTACTGCGGGACTATTCTAAACCCCGTCCCACAGGGGGCAAGATGATAAAGGAGGTGGGAAGTTGTATAAAGAGGCCTCTATTCTCCTCTTTGAAACACGTTCACCTGATGGGAGATAAATGCAGCATACTGTCACTTCCATAGCAAGGGAGATCAGACACGAATTAATATGTTTGCGATATATATTGCTTCGTGCGAGCATAGCCACACCTCTTCTAGCCCGATCAAAGAAAGGCTTGTCGGTACGTTTTTACATCATATCCACAAAGCATCAGTTGTCAGTTGGGCGGAAGTGGATCTCCTAAAAACTTCAGATTGAAGGCTTCAGGGAAGAAATTGGCAATTTAATTTCCTCTACGCGAGCGCAATAACCCCTACAATTCCATTGTAGTAGCGACATTATGTATTAATATAATTTATTCAACCACGCAATCCATAACACTATCTCTTGAAAATAAAAATTGATTTAGGGCCTTTTTGGGTCCTCTTGCCTTTCGAAGTCTTTCCTAACCTTTCGTTTCAAGAGAGGCTTTTGTTTCTCTAGACGAGACTGAGCCGTTTAATCCTTGCGGCAAGGAATTATTGCCTTAGACGCTTTTTTTTGTTTAAAATAATATCAGTGGTCTCTCGCAGGGCTTTCCTTTGAGCATCAGTGGGACTCGATTTGCAGCCTTTCCTGTTCCGAACACCCGCTCCACCCTCCGGATATTCAGAAACTAGAGTTGATGAACTAACAATGGCCACGCGTAAGTTAGTAACCCCGAGAAGGTCTCGCGGAGGACTACTCGAGGATACAGGGGGTGGAGACAACTACATTGTAGGGGTCACTTCCTGTACAAATTTTGGAGCCACCTTAGTTGGTGCTGGTTGACTTTGCATGTCTTGAGTAGAGACGAGAGGCACAGGTTATTGACGTCTAGCAAGATTAACTGTGCAATGGCAGTTGTGGAAATGTATGTTCTGGCTAACAATCTGGCTATAAGATGGATGTCTAAAATACAGGAGCTTGACCGAATACATATTCCTTGCATACCTGGCATAAGAGATCTTGTTTTCACATAGAATCTTCAGGGCTCTCCACCTTCCATTTGGGACAAACCCAAGAGAAAGCAAAGTGGGGATCTTTGCAGTTGACGCAGAACTTAGGAGACTCACACGGTGTATCGCGAGCCTCCCGTCCCCAATCCGCAGAGGTTAGCTTTCCATAATATCTCAGCTTCGTATGCCCAAAATTCTGGCATTGAAAACAGCACCGAGTGTTTGGGTCCCAAGGACGGACCCTGAGCGCTTGGGGAGGGGGGGGGGGCATCGCCAGGGAAGAGGTCATCGCAGCAAGTGGGTGCAGGAAAGTGCCAATTTTACGCCGGGCCCTCATGAATGCAACCGGTCTTTTATCAAGGTAGAGTACCAGGTTTTTGTCATCCCTAAGACTCTCTACCAAGATATTACAACCAGCGCACTTTCATGAAGGATCTCAAGTGAAGAGGAATCCAGTAATTGCCCGAGGAGCTGCCAAGGTCGTAAACGGAGAAGCCAAAAGCTTCCATGCAGGACTGAACGGCAGGGGAAGGTAATAAAGAAGAGAAGAAAGAATTAAGGATGGAAAGAAAGGGAAAGAAGAAAAAAGGAGTTGAAAGATAAGCTATAGGATAGCATTTCCAGCACAAGGTACGTCTTATACAGAAGCCTCTCGTTTAAGTCGCCTCTTACATGCAGGGGTTACTGCGGGACCATTCTAAACCCCCTCCGCAGGGGGACTTAAAGACCTAAATCACCATAATATATATTTATATTATAGAGGAATTCAATAGGGATACGTTGACCTAAATTAGGCCTCTCTATTACTAACGGTTTAGAGATATTTAATTTTTAAGTGAAACCTTACAATCAGGGTGGGTTTTCCAAGATGTCAGATTTTTCCCGGAATGGAAAACTTGGGAATTTTCAGAGAATGTATAGGAACATATACCGAATACATTCCAATAGTTTTCATTTTGTTATTAATTTTGTGGAGGTTCAGGCTTTTTTTTTTTTTTGCTAACCATCCTTTAATATAAGTATTGGATCAAACATCACCTTATCAATTAATTTAAATGCTGTGATTCAAAAACTTTAATAAAAAAATATCAGGAGAGCTATTTTTGTAAAGTAATTGTAAAGTTTGTATCTAGTAAACAAGGTAAACAAGAGGAATTTCTTTACGTCTGCATCATATAAACAATGAGTTCCAAGTTATGAGGATGAATTGTATTGATACAAGTAAGACAGTGTTTTTCCAACCAGATGATAGACAATATGTCAGTAGAAGATATGAAAGATATTTTTCGAGTTCTTCCAGTAACCACAATATCATGTTTGAAAGCTTTTGAGAGGTACAGCTTCACTAGCCCTAGTAACATTCTGGAAAAATAAACTTAGCATATTATTGAGCTTGTATTTAAAAACAAGCCAACTAATAATTTATTTAACATATAGTACCTTATGTGTACCGGTATCGAGATAATTTTATATTTCTTGTAACAAAACTAAGTTATCATGTAGATAAAAGTTTGCACTGAATGCTAGACAAATAGTTTTTGCCTTAATTTGGGCTAGTATATTTTTGTTAATTTTTTTCACAAGATTTATACTATGGCAAATTCATAAAATAATTACCACAAACATTTTAAAAACATTGCCTTTAAATTATTTTAACACAATTACAACAAAATCGTCCTTCCATAACAATATGTGTAGGCCTGTATGAAATTTTAATACTGAATATAAAACTTTATCATTTAATTATTTTCTTACAAACTACATACTCCGATTTTGTTTGCGGGTTCACTAACTCTAGGATAAAAACCAAAGGGGCAGTGAAATATTTATTTCCAAAAAACAAAGTTATGCTAATTAAAAAACTTTACTTTGGTTTAAAGCAACAATTTTGAAACATTATTATTATTTAACACCACGACTTACTACCGGCTCGGGTTACACGCTTAAGTACTAATTACGCTAATGGATTAGGAATTGTAAAGGTTGAATTTAGAGGAAGTGAACCCACAATTGCGTGGAGGAAGAGTGGAAACCCGTTTAGGGAACACACCCCCAGTTCTTTTACATTTGGACAGTCTCTTAGGTCTAGACAGCTATTAACACCACGAACTAACGCGAACATATTAACTAATTAAAAGTGTGACAAAAATGCCCTTCCGTAACGATACATGTATCATGTATTTGTTTTGATTTTGAAAAACAAAAAACCTAATATTTTTTTAAAATAATCTTTAAAAACTACATACACAAACAACTATCCACAACAAATACTAGCACTCTGCAATGTAAAGAGGAGGGGGAATTAATATAAAGTTTTCACAAGAGTTTATTTTGTCTTTATTTTGTCCTTCCGTAACATAAGATTTTTTTCAAGTTATTTTTAATACAATGCAAAAATTTTGCCATCAAGTTGAAAAAAAGGTGTCACCTATCTGCTTCATGCTGAGACTGTTTAATTATTTATTATTATTATTATTATTATTGTGGTTTAAAGGCCCATCGACACATCTAGGTCATTAGGGCCTTGAAATATATTAAAACCATAATAAAATCCCCATAGGGGAAAGAGATAAAACATTCACCATCTGAGACACTCCATAGGAGTGCTCAAATGGATTCTTGGTATAAATTAAGTCATACACCTGCTAAAAAAAACCACAAGTGTATCACTCTAATAAAAAGACAAAACAAACATATTAAAATATAACACGTTAAAAAGACAAAACATGTTAAAATGATAATACGTTAAAAAGACAAAACAACATGTTAAATTGTAATAAAACTGTTAAAAAGATCTCAATATGAGATATTATCCAAAAGAGCCACTTTATAAAAGTGACTCAAATGGCATTAAAAAGATCCGCCTGGCGTATAAAACGGAGTAAACAAATAACTCCATCCGCACTATCGCGTAATAAAAAACGTAAGTCACCTTTAAAATCAAGAGCCAGACGGATAGGGGCTAGTTTGCGACACTCCACCAAAATGTGATGCACACTAAGGGAAGTATCACAAAACTCACACACTGGAGGTGGATCCCCTCTTAGTAAAAAACTATGGGTCAATGCAGTATGCCCGACGCGGAGTCTCGTCACGATGACCTCCTCTCTTCTAGACTTTCGTATAGAAGAGGGCCATCGCGACACACCGTCCCTGATGGACCGCAGCTTGTTCTGAGCAGGGGTCGAGACCCACTGCTCGTGCCAGGTGCGTAAGACTCCACGCCGAACATAACCCTTTAGATCTAAAAACATGACACCCAAACTCGCCTCCGGAGGCATACGTGCTGCCTCCTTGGCCGCCTGGTCCGCCAGTTCATTTCCTGGAAGACCAGCGTGACCAGGAATCCAGCAAAAGGCGAGCCGGGTGCTTAATGAATCAATTTTTAAAATTTGTTCGTGAATCATCTGCACGAGAGGATTCCACGAGTAGAGAGTGGACAATGCCAACATAGCACTCATGGAATCCGTGCAGATGAGAACAGAACGGTGACACTTACGATACACAAAACACAGAGATTTAAAAATGGCGTATAATTCAGCCATAAAAACACTGGATTCACCAGGTAAACCAAATTTAAAATTGTTTCCCTCCACAACAAATGCGCATCCACGGAAGCCCCACACTTGGAGCCATCCGTATAGATGCGCTCAAAGCCCTGAAAGCGAGTGGAGAGGAGCTCATTAAATGTCCTCTCATATATAATCGGCGGGGTGGTCGCTTTAGGGAACTTGGCAAGATCATAATGGCATTGAGGTAGGCGAATCTTCCAAGGAGAAACTCGACCTGGGTATGTGGGGATAGCCTTTGGCAGGACTATCCCACACGTGTCGAATACCGATAGCATCCTGATCCCAACCGGCCTTGTACTACGCCATTTGGTTTCATACAAGACACGGTTAGGGGGATGAAACACAGGTCGGTAGGCAACATGCTCCGGCATGCAGTGAAGTTTTGAAACGTAAGATGCCAGAAGATAGGACCGCCGGTAAGAGAGAGGGGGCTCACCGGCGTCGGCACAGATGCTGACGACTGGACTGGTACGAAATGCACCAGTAGCCAGTCGTATGCCAGCATGGTGGACACTATCCAGCATCTTCAACGCCGAAGGTCTCGCTGATGCATACACAAAACTGCCGTAATCTAGTTTCGATCTTACCAAGGCCCTATACAGGCGCATCAAGGTTTCCCTATCAGCCCCCCAGGACCGACCGCTAACCACTTTAAGCAGGTTGAGTGCTTTTATGCACCTCGCTTTCAGGTCTTTGATGTGGGGAATCCAGGTTAATTTAAAATCAAATAAAAGTCCCAGAAACTTTACGGTCTCCGAGACAGGTAAAACAACGTGATTCATTAAAATACTGGGGACTTGTTGTA
This sequence comes from Timema cristinae, assembly GCA_039000515.1. NCBI lineage: Eukaryota > Metazoa > Arthropoda > Insecta > Phasmatodea > Timematidae > Timema > Timema cristinae. Next base: position 64,832 of record JBCFYV010000942.1, on the reverse strand, counting down.
TTCCACGTAATCTATGGAAGTGGACGACCGTCGTCTTGGCTGAAGAGAAGCGAAAGCCATTACGCGATGCCCACGACCATAGATTGTTGACAGAGAGTTGTATCTGCCGTTCAGCCCTGTGGAGACTCGATGAACTACAATAAATTGCGTAGTCATCCACAAAGAGGCATGAACGGACAGGAAGGTGTACGTTGTCCACAATGCCATTTATTGCAATGGCGAACAACGCACAGCTTAAAATACTGCCCTGAGGCACCCCATTTTCTTGAATAAAATCATCGGATAAGGTGTTTGCTTAACCTTACCGGAAGTGTCTATCTGACATAAAATTAGCTATAAAAACAGGGAGGTTCCCACGGAACCCCAGTTAAAAAGGGTTTTTAAAATGCCGTACCGCCATGTGGTATCGTACGCTTTCTCCAAGTCAAAGAAAACTGCCAAAAGATGCTGTTTATGGAGAAAGGCGTCACGAACTGCCGTCTCGAGACGGACGAGATGATCCACCGTAGATCGGTTGCGGCGAAAACCACATTGAATATTTGATAGTAGATTGCGGGATTCTAAATACCATATTAATCGTTTATTTATCATTTTTTCCAATATTATGCATACACAACTAGTTAAGGCTATCGGTCTATAACTAGTTGGTTCTAATTTTTCCTTGCCACTTTTATATAGAGGGATAATTGTTGCTTGCCTCCACAGTGTTGGGAACTGACGAGATTCCCAAACACTATTGTAGAGGTCCAACAGACATGCTCGTCCAGCAGGGGGTAACTGGCGCAACATTTCATAATTAATGTCGTCGGGGCCAGGAGCTGTGCTACCCGCCTGGGACATGGCATAGGTCAGTTCATCTAAAGTAAAGGGGAGTTGTAATCCTCCCCCTGACTCTGACCAAAGTCAATAGAATGGCGCTCTATGTTCCGCTTATGCGCTGCAAACTCATTTGAGTAGCTTGCAGTGCTAGATATGGCGGTGAACATAGAGCCCAATACATTGGCGACCTCCACAGGGGAGGAGACAAGCGTACCATTTGACATGAGGGCAGGTATGTTATTGATGGTATTTTTGCTACTACGTAATTTACGAATATTGTCCCAAACCTTAGTTGTGGGAGTGGAAATTGTAAGGGTAGTTATAAACTGTCTCCAAGACTCTCTTCTGCTTTCACGAATGATACGGCGAGCTCGAGCACGCATAATCCGGAATGATTCTAGATTATCCAAGGTAGGACGCCGATGGAAGAGACGTAATGCTCTTCGACGGTCAGAAATGGCCAATCTACACTCCTCGTTCCACCAGGGAACAGGATGGTGGCGCGGGTTTGGCGAGGATTTAGGGATAGATTCCCTCGCCGCCATGATGACCGTCGAAGTAAAATGGGCAATATTAACATCGACGTCCGGAGAAAGGGGTTGTACAAATACGGCGAGCTCGCGAAATTTATCCCAGTCAGCACGTTTAAGCACCCATTGTGGTGCACGTGCTTATACCGGGAGGGTCTTCAATTAGCGAAAGCAAAATGGGAAAGTGATCGCTGCCACATAGATCCGAGTGGACCTCCCAAAGGAAGTGGGCAGCGATCCCGGGGCTACATAGAGTTAGGTCGATGGCAGAGGATACACCATTAAAGGTGGAAAAGTGTGTCTGGGTCCCGGTGTTCATTAACACCAGGTTTCCCGAGACAAGAATATCCTCTACCATCCTCCCGCGGGCGTCTGTATAATTAGACCCCCACACCAGGTTGTGTGCGTTAAAGTCCCCCAAGATAATATAGGGGGCGGGAAGTTGTTTAAAGAGGGCCTCTAGGCTCCTCTTTGAAAACACGTTCACCTGGTGGGAGGTAGATGCAGCATACAGTTACTTCTATAGGAAGGGAGAGACTCACAGCAATCACTTGGAGATCAGATACAATATTTATAGACTTATTATATATATTGCTACGTGCAAGTATAGCCACACCTCCGCTAGCCCGATCGAAGAATGGCTTGTCGGTACGATATACATCGTACCCACGAAGCATCGGGCTGTCAGTTGGGCGGAAGTGGGTCTCCTGCAAACACAATATGGAAGGATGCAGGGAAGAAATTATTAGTTTAATTTCCTCTACACGAGCATAAAAACCCCTACAATTCCATTGTAGTAGCGACATAAGTTATTAGTATTAAATTTAATTATCCTCGCAATCCATTTCACTATCCTTTAAGAATAAAAATTTGTTGAGGCCCTTTTTAGGCCCTCTTGCCTTTCCCAGTCTCTCCTGTACCTCTCGCTTCAGGAGAGGCTTCGGCTTATTTTGGAGAGACTGGGTAGTCTGATCCTTGTTCGAAGGCTTTAAGGCCTTCGACGCTTTTTTAATAAAAAATTTTTCGGCGGTCTCTCGCTGGTCCTTCTTCAAGGCACCAGTGGACTCGCCTTAGCGGCCTCAACTGTTCCGCAACTCGTCCCCACCTCCGGAAGCCCAGAGGTGGGTGTGAGAGGCTCAACAACGGCCGCCCTTGTTTTAATGCCCCGAGGCGGGCCCGGGGGAGTTTCCCGAGGCGGGCCCGGGGGAGTTTCCCGAGGCGGGCTCGGGGGTGTTTCCCGAGGCGGGCTCGGGGGTGTTTCCCGAGGGGGCTCGGGGTGTTTCCCCGAGGCGGGCTCGGGGGTGTTCCCCGAGGCGGGCTCGGGGGTGTTCCCCGAGGTGGGCTCGGGGGAGTTCCTCGAGGAGGTCTCCTCGGGGGTATAGGGTGGGGAGACGATCGTTGTGGCGGTTTGGCCTCCTTTAAAAATTTAGGCGCCACAGAAGTTGGCGCGGAATCAACATAATTGTCTCGAGAAGAGACCAATGGCACTGGTCGCGTTGGCTCCTTAGCAATATTAACTGCGCAATGGCAGTTGGGACAGTTTATATTTTGACTGACAATCGGCTATATGAAGTTTGAAATACCGGAGCTTGACATGATACGTATTCCTTGCGTGCCTGGGCATATGAGATCTTCTTTTCAGATTGTATCTCCAGGACTTTCTTCTCTACCTTCCATTTTGGACAGGCCCGAGACCAGGCGGAATGCGGACCCTTGCAGTTGACGCAGTATTTAGGAGACTCGCATGGTGTTTCGTGAGCCTCCTGTCCACAATCCGCACAGGTTGGCTTACCACGGCATCGCAGCTTCGTATGCCCAAATTCTGGCACTGAAAACAGCGCCGAGGGTTAGGGACATACGGCCGGACCCTGAGCACGTGGAAGCCTGCTCGGACCTCCTTCGGAAGGGTAGGAGTCGCAAATGTTAGGATATACGTATCCGTCTTCTTTTCTTGTCCGTTCTTTTTGGTAATGATACGGTAGACCTCGGTGACATGCTGAGGGGAAAGCTCCTCACAGATATCCTCAATGCCTACGCAGTCGAGGTCATAACAAGTGACCACTCCCTTGCAAACATTGAGGAACCTGTGAGGTTCCACCTTCACCGGTATATGAGTCGTATTGCTCAACGGTATTTCGGAGATGGCCATTATATTTGAAGACTGTGTGTCAGTCGTGGTCTGAATCATGATGGTGCCATCACGCAGTTTCCTTATTGAGACTTCCGATTTCGCTGCTCCATTTATCACTCTTTCGAGGATAAATGGGCTGACACGTTTCAGATCTTCACTTTCATCCACTCGAGACATCACCAGGAAGCGGGCTGGGGCCTCACCACTTCCTGGCTTTTCATCAAAACAGGGCTGGACGGCCTTACCCGTTTCCGCCTCTTATCATTAATACGGCCCTGTGAGGGGCCGGGCAGTGAGATGCCAGCGAACTTGGCAGTACGGTGCCAGCGGACAGTAAGGTGTCAGCTGTGACAATTAACTCATTCATGAGTGGGAGGACAACCTGCAAAAGTACTCGGATCGTAGACCCAGGTTGATCCCAGTTGGTTCTACCACATAGGGCCCTGTTAACTCTTCCGACGAGAGGCTCCATACGACGCTAGACATGACAACCTTCATATGGAGCATCGCCGGAGGAGAGGTCACCGCAGCAAGTGTATGCAGGAAAGTGCTAATTTTACGTCCGGGACCCTCATGAACGCAACCGGTCTTTTCTCAAGGTAGGGTACCCGGTTGTCATCCCTAAGGCCCTTCTACCAAGATATTACAACCAGCGCACTTTCATTCGGGAGCTCAAGGCAGTGGTATCCAATAATAAACAGAGGAGAGCCGGGTTAGTTGCCAAGGTCGTCAACGGAAAGGCCAAAGGCCTCTGTGCAGGATGAACGGTGGGGGAAAGGAAGAAAAAGGTAAGGGTAGACAAAGCGAAGGGGGAAGAGTGAAAAAAAGGGGAAAGTGAAGGAAGAAGAAAATGGTGTGAAAGGAAAGATATAGGATAGGTTTGTCCCACACGAAGTACGTCCTGCACAGACACCTCCCCTTTTAGTCGCTTCTTACGACAAGCAGGGTTACTGCGGGACTATTCTAAACCCCGTCCCGCAGGGGGGTTTAATTATTTAAGTTGAATAGTTTTGCTTTAATAATTAAAGAAATAGCTAAAGAGTGTCATTCCATAGCACTCCAATACTGTGGCTTTACCCTTTACTAATTATTGTGTATTCTGATCTGTATTGCAATATAAAAATAAGTTTCAATGTGAATTCTTTCTTCTTACCTTTAGTGTAGAGTAAACAAAGATGTTGAAATGTGCCTTTATCTCTCTGATCCGTTTTATCCTTTTTATATTTATCGTGGAAGGAGTTTAGGAGCATAAGGCTTCTAATGCAGAAAATCAACATTGAGCTCCATTCAAACATTGTCATCTTACATACTCTTTTTGGCCTTACAGCTTATGGCATAAAACAGTAGTGGATAAAAACAGGATGATTGATAGAGAAGGGAAGGGGCCCAAAATAAACTTTGTCCCCCCTGATAAAACTCCCCTCAAGAGGCCCCGCTCCTACTTTCATAGCAGAGTTAACCACCCGTACTTATAGGAGGAGAGACGTTCGTAGCTAGTGGTCTGCAAGACTACTGAGCACTCGTGTTCATCCAGTGGAACAGACTTTGAGTCAAACCCATCAGAGGGTTCACAAAGGACGTTATATGATCACAACAGCGCAATCGTATGAAACGGTGTGTGAAGCGCCTGCACACCATGGAGTGATGTAAAAAATTAAGTCGCGAGAGAGCGTCAGTGTTATGTCATATACTGATGTTAGGATCTAGGGGTCAACATCTGCAGTAGAGATTCAGACTTAAGTCACAATCGAGATAATTACAAAAGCGTTTAAATGTTGCTCTATTTGAATCTCGGTGTATTCATTACGAATAATATGTCGTCTATTCTGCGAGGTGTTTATACGAGTCCAAGAATGGTTTGCAGTCTTTGAAGAAATGCACGTTCGCACGATATCATTAGTATTCATGCTAGGAGGGAAAATAACGAAACTATTTTTATGTCAATTTTCAAAACATTAGAATATTATGGGACTAGGTTTTTGCATTTTCACTAGTGGATCCTTGCAGTGATAGCTGCAGATTATTGCACTTAAAATTATAATAAACTTTTTACTGGGAAAAGATCTAGGCCTCAAAAATAAGCACTCTATAGACTTTCTAACTGAAAGTTTAGCTAGCGGTGTTTAATTTGAATCAAAACGTATATTTTTCCCCTTCACGTAAATATGAGAACTTTAAAACAACCCCTCACCCAGCTCTTTATCTATTTGTTGCACCAAACCACTAGGGTAAGAATAGTCATTATTTTTAACCAGAGAGAAATATTTTATTTACATATAATATGAAATTAAGCACAAATAAGTGTTACCATGGCGATTTAAACAAAGAATAAAAAGCTGAAAATTCTCTAGGAAAATCAGATTTTTGTAGAAAATTACTATTTTTCCCGACATCCCGGACGCCTAATCCTAAAAATGAGCGATCCTTTGTCAAATCAGTTGACATTTTCTCGTAGTTTCAATTACCGGAAATGGGCTTATCAAATTATATATTAAGATTAAAGATCATTTTATCATTTTTGAGCTTATAATACATACCAAAACCTATGTAAACATCATTTTATCATCGCGAAACAAAATCTAGACAATATTTTCACGAAATTAAAAGCATTATCTTTTAATTTTCAAATTATGCTCAATATTATATATTTAAATGCAAATTAACGATGATAATCCAATAAAAAATAAATATTTCCCTAGTTTAGGCATTTCAATTTAGATGTGTTATGACCGGCGTATTACTATTTGCCAAAATGAACATCAAAAACCATTATTTGAAAGAAAAAACCCACCAGGACTCATATTTAGTTAAAATGTCTATTTTTTAATCATTATTCAAGATCATTCGGACGTTTATGCGCTTATAATACATACATTATTTTTTAAATATCATGTATCGTGCGCGAAACCAAACGTAGACAATATTTTCGCGAGATTAACAAAGTAAACTTTTAATTTTCGAATTATGTTCAATATTATTGATTTAAATGCGAATTAATGATAACAACATTCTAATAAAAAATAAATGTGCCCCCAGTTAAGGCATCTCAATTTAGATGTGTTAAGACCAGCATCCAAAGAGAACTAGTTATCCAAAGATAAAATTGTTGTGTGTTCGGGGCAAAAAATAAAGATTGACAATGCTGCCAATAGTGGTTACGATGCTGACTAAATAAAGAATGAAAATATGAAAATTCTCTGTGAAAATCGGGGTTTGCTGAAAAACTACTATTTTTCCTGACATCCTAAACTATTAACCGTTAAAATAAGTGGTTGTCTGTCCAAATCTGTTGTCATTTCCCCGTAATTTATATTACCATAAACGGGCTTATCTTCTGGTCGTAATAATAATTATTATTATTAGGGTTTATAGTCACGTCGACACAATGAGGTCATTAAGGCCTTAAACATTATAAAAACATAGTGAAATAAAATAAGGGAGGGACATAAAAAAACAATTCACCTGTCAAAATGGGCAGGTGAAAGAACAAGATAAAAATATATACACATGTTTATTAAAATTTGTATACACCTGTTAAAAACACAGGTGTATACACCACATTAAAAATATAGAGCAAACATATTAAAATATTCATAAAATACATAATTAGTTGTAGTAAGGAACAATATATATCCTATTAAAATATAAAATGTTAAAGAGACAAAACAAATATATTATTTCATCATTATGATGATGATGATTATTATTATTATTATTATTATTATATTTATTATTATTATTATTATTATTATTATTATTATTATAGTTTATAGGCCCATCGACACAGTGAGGTCATTAGGGCCTTATTATTTAACGCGTAAGGTCACTATTAGCCTAGTTAGTTTATTTGATTTATTTATTTTTAGCGGAGAACATGCAAACCAGATGGAAAACGGCTAGAGATACCTTTATAAAAAAATAAAAATAAAACAAAACAGAAAAATCTGGATCAGGTGCCAGTAAAGTTTCGAAATACACCTATCATGATCAGCTACAGTTTTTAGAAAGATTGCTCATATGCAACACACATACATTTTTCCAAAGAATCTCAAGACAATCTCGTGGAAGGTGCATCTGCTACTCAAGATGATATACAAGAAGAAGAAGAAGAATAGCCGCCATTATTTACAGATCTTGAAGAAAGAGAACAAGCTCCACCTAAAAAAAAAAAATTCTAAAAAAAGTAACAAATTTGAGGAAAGCTTACTGAAGATGCCACAGGTAAGAAAAGAAATTAAGATCAAGCCTTCCTAAAATTTACCAACTTTAAAAACATTCAATAATGAAAAAAAAAACCTTCAATTTCGATCTGAAGTGTTGCATACACTTATGCGCATTAAAATTCAGGACAATTCTTTCCAGATTCTTTCACATTCTCATAGCCCTGTGTTTATAAATGACTAGCAAGTTAACTTAACCAATTCCAATCTCATTTCAATCACATATAATAAAAAAAAAATTAATAACATTGTGAAATCATGAATGGTCAAATGAACAAATGAAATAGTTACAAACAAATTCAACTTATGATATATACAAATTTGATATTTTAGGTGATTTCACAATGCGTTCCCTTTGGGAGAGACTTGGTACACTGTCATTCTGACTACCACTATTGCATTTCACAGGCTCCATCATCTCTTCGTTCTTCTTTGGTTTGTCTTCCATGGACACTTGCCTTGAGGAAATAATTTTTTAATCTTCTCCATGGGCCATGGCCAATAACTTCCAAGGAGTAGAATCGCTGGATAGGCCGGAGATACATACCCGATGATGTCGAGTTGAACCAACCGGACTTCACCATCATGTGCGTTTATCACCTCTAGAACCTTGGCTATAGGCCAGTCAAGTCGTTTCATGTTATCACGGTCAATTAACACAATCTCTCCGAAATTCAGTTTTCTGAACTTACTCATAGAGCTTCTTTGTATTAGTTGACACAGGTATTCTTTTCAAAATCTTTGTCTCAGGGCTTCTCTCAGATTTTGTCTATATTGTATTCTGCCACAAAGGTTTGTTGACTCTGCAACATAAAAATCAGGACCACCCACTTCCTTCAATTCTTGTATGAACATTGCTGGTGTTAGTGTTTCTAAGTAGTTTGAGTCTTCTGAAATGTAAATCAAAGGTCGATCATACATCAAAGCTTCACAATCACAGAGGATAGTTGTCATTTCTTCAAATTTCAGTGAAGACTGGACAAGTATTTTTCAGAGAGCTTCCTTCTAAATTCTTATCAGTCGCTCCCACCATCCTCCCCACCATGTAGCGCTAGGTGGATTGAATTTCCACTGGATCCTTTGTGGTGTAGAGCAGTCCTCTATTTTACTACAATCAATCTTCTTAAACACATTGTCAGCACCTGTAAAATTCGTGCTATTGTCGCTGTAAACTACTACGGGTCACCCACTTCTTAATATAAAGTGACGAAAAGCTTGTAGAAATGCATCCGTTGATAAACTTGATAAACATTTCACAACTCCAAATGGACTGCTCGATACACTGCGCACGTGAACAAATATACCCATCCCTTGTCTGTATCCTTTAGAAAAAGTGGTCCAGCCAAGTCTACACCCACCAATTCAAAAGGAACAGCATCTCGCACACGATGGACTGGTAATTAAGGGGATACAGATTCCATTCTTCAAAAACTATACTCATATCTTCAGCATACCCCACATTCTGAGATCATGGACTTAATTGCTCTTCGTCCTCCTAAAATCCAAAACCGTACCCTCAGAATCACAATCAATCCTTGAAATCCCACATGGCTTGACTTATCATGTAGATCTTTTACGAGCACTCTAACAACAGGGTGTTTAGCAGGCAGGATTATATGACATTTAAAATCACTTATGTCTTCACGTTCAGATATTTTTGTCCTTAAAAGCGTAGGATATTGGGTACCCGTCATTTGGCCTAAAAGGCATTTGGCCTAAAGTGTAGGCTAAACGCCTTTAGGCCAATATCTTTTAGGCCAAACGCCTTTTAGGCCAAACGACTTTAGGCCAAATGACTTTTTGTAAAGTTAATTTTTAGACCATTTATTAAAATATGTTTTGCTGTATCCGGAAACATCCGTTATGATTTGTAGTGATGCTAATAGATGGCGAGGTGTGTAGTGTTTAGTTAAATAGTATATATAGTATAGTATATAGTATAAATAGTATATAAATATATAAGTCTTTTCTTAATTTACTACTTCCCAAGGTATAGCAGCACGTCCATTAACCTGTAGTACCACTTTTGTGTGTTGAACTTTTTACATTGCCAAGATTTTGTACTAGTTTTTGTACCCGTACCGTTTTTTTATTAATTAGCACATACATGTGATCACACCATTTTAATAATTTTGTTTTATTTTGAATTAAGTGCCAAAGTATATTTTATCAGTGTTTCTAAGTATATTTGTTTATTAATTTTGCTAAATGAATTAATCGATCATTCATTTTTTTATAATCATATTAACTTACTCGAGTTTGCCCACGGCTTCGCTCACATTTAAGTTGGGTAAATTATCTTATTTTAAGCAAATCATCTAAACCACGTTTTCTCAAAATCTATGCTCTTGAGCCTTATATGAACACTAGATAGCTGTTGCCCGCGGCTTTGCTCGCATAGATTACTATAAATATATTGGCGGGAATTAATAGTATATCAAATCAATCATCATGGCTTTAGGTACAGTTTCTGGTCTTCGTGATTACGAGAGAGTCTATTACGTATCAACACCATATTCTGATGATCCTGGTTGCACTAAATGTTTTAATTTATTACACAAAAAAACTTCAGAGGGCTGTTTAACAATCATTAAAGAATATATTGAAGAAAAGGCTATTGAAATTCAGACATCTTGGATCAGTTATATATATAACACTTTAACTTTACCGAACCAGAAGGAATACAATTCGAACAATGTGTTTGTGAGATACCATTACTGCAACGCTAGATGTTTCAACGTACCCGGCTGGAAGAAAGAGTCATCAACAGCTTGGTGCAGCGAATTCCATAGATACTGTTGTAATTTTGTATCTTTTGTATATGTACGTCGAAGCAGCTTTGAAGAAGCAAAAAGAAGAACAATCAAAACAATCATCATCAGACTTTTGGAACGGATTTTCAGCCAGCTATTTTGACGATCCTGCGAAAGGTGGCCAAGTTGCTGTTGTAGAAGAACCTTCTCAAGAAGATTGGGAAGTGAAGAACGAGCTCGAAGCTGTAGAAGTCCTGGGTGAAGACTGGGACAAAAAAGTGGACGAGCGTCTAGACCGGTCAAAAGGATTCACAGCTCTACGAATCGAGGGCGGAGAAGTGACGACAACTTTTGACGTCAACTATGAGTGAGATTGAGAATTTTAGCGACAGCGAGGTAAGTTTGGAAAGTAATCCCGAACCCCCCCCCCCCCAAAAAAAGTAAAGATAGGTAATTCTTGTACTAATGCAATTTTAAGTTTTATTAGTCAGATCAAAAATAATGCAAGTCCGATACAAACTTTCACCCCCTTTTTCATCCCTTATTAAATAAAATTTCCAAAATTCCTGAAACACGTCTTTATTTGTTTTACGTCAATAACCGAAATACAAAATTTTGTTTATGTAACTTTCAAAATGACGGACTTTCATACATATTATCATCCCCTAATTTGACCCCTTTGGGGTGGAATTTTCTAAAATCCTTTCTTAGTGGGTGCCTACATAACAAAATGAATATACAGTCCGAATTTCATGCTTGTAGCCTTGATAGTTTGCGCTCGGCGATGATGAATCAGTCAGTCAGTCAGTCAGTCAGTCAGTCAGTCAGTCAGGACATGTTATTTTATAAGTATAGATAACCAATACTTTACCTACCCGCAACCTATGTCAATTATCAACAAAACCAACAAATTTTCCGTCCAGTACGTTCATCTTTTGATCAGCAGCCCCCACAAATTTCACCTCAGCCACAGTCTTCTTTTAACCAGCAGCCCCCATAATTGTCTTCTCAAAACTCATCTTGTCTCCTTGCGATATCAGAAGAAAACAGTTTATACATATGACACATTTTTATCCTAGAGTTCTACTTCCATACCACACAACATGAGTGAATAGCTAGGATCATGAGCATTAATAATAATAATATTCTATAATAATGTAATCATTTTAGTAATACAACATTTAGCGATGATTGGTTTTCTTTACTTACCTTAATGTGACTGCGAGTATTTCTGTTGGAGATATAGATACCCTGTTCAAATTGGAAACACTTAATTTGGATTAGTTCATCAAAGGATTTACTTGACATGCGAAAATAGTTTTAAAAAACTTGTCACTATCTCCACACAAATCAATGTACAATGTCGTGAAAGTGCCTTTCACACTTCTTTAAGCAACTATAGGATGCACATAGTATCTTCTATTTTTCCGATGTTTTCTCATTTTATACGCGTAATACACAGCTAATACTTTCAGTCTGTATCAATCCATTTTCCAAGACAAACTGATAAACCTTCACGGCACTGTGTAGATTAGACTATTCGCGTACGGAGATCGGAGGGAAGAGACGTCCGCTTGACTATGTCAGTGGCCTTCGCGTTGGGTATTGGCGTCATAAAAATAAACAAGACGCTTTAACAAGTCACCATATTGAATTCCTAAGCTCCACTTTGGGTATTTAATTTAAATAAAGAAGATATATTTGAAATTAGAGCTGGGCCGATTAGTCCGATGCCGATCATTTGTTGCCGAATAGGCCGATCACCGATGTCGAATATTTTTGTTTTCAAGTTTTTTAAGTGTATAAAGTAAAATGGCTCTTAAAGCAAAATAAAAGTTACTTTTACTAGTTTTATAATGTCCAATATAGGTTTGTTTTAATAACATTTAAATAGAAACTTTTAAAATATTAAGATTGTTTAGTTATTATTTTATATTGTTACTGTTAAAACAACTGAACCTGTCATTAAACAAAAACAAATCACAATAATAAATAGCAAATTTAAATATAATATCCACGAAAAAAAATCAAGCTACACAAATTTCTGTACACAAGGAGAATACACCGATTCTGATTTAGATTAAATACAAACTTATATACCGGTACATTAGGGTGTTTCATTTTTCCAAATATGTGATTTCCATATGACTTTGCTTCCACACCGAGTCTCAGTGATGTAATATATATGTGCCAAATTTTAAAAAGATCGGATAATATTCAGCGGCTGCACACATTGATCATTTTTATCTCAAACTAGTGAAATTTCTAATATTGAAGCGCTTTGCACTAATGGGCATCTTATGTATTTCTTTCCTCTTTGGCAGGTAATTAAACTTTAAAATGGGAACCAAAAGAGCAATTTGGCTGCTAGAAAAGGTGCCTAGTGGTGAGTTTTTAGGAGGTCGGCTCTCTTTAAAGGAACAAATACTTTTAGTTTTTATTTACCATCACAATGAAATGAAAGAAACACTTTCGAATGCTGCTAAAGCTACCAGTACTAAACTAAGGAAGTGTTGAGGAAAGCAAATATCCCGTTAAGGCGGAGGAGAATATCCGTGCTGGTATACAAAAGCTGTACAAAGAATACCAACATCTGGGTAGAGATAAATCGAGAAACACGGATAAAGCAAATGTGAAACGGCAGATTTGGAAAAGTGATCTCGTCGAGTTATTTGACAATTCCCGGCAAAATGTGATGGACATGACTAGCGTATCACAAGAAGATAAAGAATTTCGTAGGTCACAAAGAGAAGATCGTATGAGTTCATCAATGAGTGGAGTAGACAAGGTTTTCACCTCAAAAATAAGAACCAAGTGAACAAAAGAAGAAATAAAAGATGAATGTAAGAATAAACATTACAAAGCTATCGCTGAAATTGATAAGATAGTTATACTGGAAGACTCATCTCCATCATCATCGGCACCTAGTGACCAAAAGGCCGAGTTTCGCCTCCAGCAACGAGAAAATTACGTTCAAGTCCTAGATTAAAACCTCTTGATCAGACACTCTCGTCTACTTGTGATCGAGAACATCTCTCTATTCCACAAGCAAGTACTTCCATTTATAGCAACTGCAAAGAGCCATGGCCGCGATGTTTCAAAAATTTCCGTATCTCCAGCTACCGTTTTACCAGGTTTACTGCCTTTTGAAATTTCACTGTGAAACACACTCAAATGTCTTGACAAATTAGAGGTTGTGAAGCCCCTTGACCTTGTGTCCCCATGCGAAATTGTTTTTGTACAAAATGAGCACACAGCTTTTGAGTTATCATTTGGATTTATCGCAAAATAATCCCACACAAAACTGTTTTTACTACTCCGAAACATATTTGAAAAAACAAAACAAAAAAAAAACCTCCAATATGATAAAATAATTATATACGTGCAACGAAAGGCATTTTTAGTTTTTGTATAAGAAATATTATAAGAAACTTTTTTTAATTTACTTTTAACTATTAAAGAAAAGGTAAAATTTAAATATTAATATATATTAATTCAATTCATATTGAAATATGAGAGAAAAAAAATTCCCTGCCAGTGGAAAGTTTTGGGCTTGCATTAAAAGAAAAACCGTTTTCATTTTAAAAATGTGCGCACGTGCGAGATTACTACGGCCGATGTTTCATTTTTTTAGGCATCTTTAACGAATCGAAATAAAACAACACCAATCTGCTAATATTTTATTTTATGATTATTAGATTTGTTACCTGAGAGTGTTTTTATTTCTAATGATGACCTACGGTAAAAATGCATGTTCTCATTTGTTATTTTAGGAACGTTGGTTACCCTGACTATTGTAAACTCAAAATATAAGTTGTGTTTATATACGTATACGTGGAAATAGATTATTAAAGTTATCTTTTAGTTTTAAAATTTATATTTAATGTTTATAACGTAGGATTTTGAATAAACAGCATTAAAAAAACGAAAATAGAATCTCTGTCCATGTTAAACAAAATGTAGTGCATATGCACGGTATTATTGCTTCTGATATTTAATTTTATAACTATCTTTAACAAATCAATATAAAACAATGCCGATCTGCTAACATTTTATTTTGATGGTTAATAAATTTGTTACTTGTATTTTTATTTCAAATAACGTGCATAAATGGGAAAAAGGTATATGGTAAATATATATTTTTTGGAATGTTGGATGTGCTGTTTATTTCAAACATGAGTCGCTAAGATCAAGCTAATTATTCAAAGATCACATACGAGGGAAAAGGTATAAAATATATATATATATTTTAAATATTTTTACGACTCAAAATATATCCAAACATTTTGAATAATCGGCATAAGTAATCGGAGATTCAAACACCGACTATCGGAATCGCAGGTTATGCGATAATCGGATTAATAATCAGCATCGGCCTAACCCTAATTTAAATCAGCAAAAAAGTTATACAACGGTTATTTTTATAACCAACATTTATTTTTTAAATAATTTAAAATACTAGCTTCATTTTAGTTAAGTTGAAGGAGTAAAATATACCGCGTGCTAGCCAACGAGTTTAAAAGCGTGTTTGTTTTCGTGCTTTAATATCAATGTAACACAAATTATACAAACGATCGGACGAAAATAAACTAAATATAATATAAATACTCTACTTTGAAACGTATGATCTTTGAAATAATTGTAAAGTGTATTTGGAAGTGGTTACATTGGATAATTATTTTTTGAACCTCTTTATTCGTGTGTATGATTAATTACAAAGTGTTTGTGGCTGTGATATATATTAATTTATATTATAATTTATATATATATTTAATATTTTATAAATTTAATATTGCGTGTGTACCAATAAAATAAGTAACTTATTTTAACCTTAAGATTGTTATATTAACCTATTGACTAGGCCTAGGTCAGGAAAATTGATGTTAATATAGTATTAATACAAAACATAAGATAAATTTGTTTTCAGTAGGATTGGTTTATTAGTTTAGATATTTTAAAATTAACATAACTTATTTTAATAGTGGTTTAACTTTATAGTAAAACATTTGAAAGAGAATAGCTTTAGTTAAGAAATTAGGTTGTCTTTTTTAAACCCAACCAACAAGATCGAAGATTATAATAGCTTTGTGGTTCCAATTTATCAGCTGGCTTACCGCTCGAGAAGTGTGAAATGTTAAGTAGGCCTATTTTGTATTTTTATAAAAGTTGCTTCCATAATTCTACCTTTGCAAGGAATGTTGGCTAGTAGTGCCCACCATTTATAGTTTCCGATAGCATCTGTTTGCATACTAAACTCGAGCCTTCAAAATATATGTTAACGAGGATTGGAACGCATAGGTAACATTTCTACACATAAAATAGTAAATAATAAATGAGCTAATATCGTCATCCCAGTCAAAAGAATACAGAGAACCTAATCACACTAAAATCATAATTATTGAAAATAATTTATAGCTAACAATTGAATAAAAACCAGGGATAACTAAGTCCCTTGTTGATGCTTGAAAGGTTAGGTTCTACTAGTTTTAAATACTTAAAAATAAAATAGATAACTATTGCATATTACTATTATAATACTGTAACTTAACCTTACCTCAAATTAGGAGGCTATTAATCAAACAATATAATGGTGTTTTCAAAAAATTGTCATAGTTGGCCTATATTAAAATTTAAAGTTAGAAACACATTTTTGTAAATATGCCTAAAATTTTAACCGGTTGTTTGGATGATGAAAAAATAACAAAAGTTTTCAAATAGACTTAACAAATTTTATTATAATTTTAATAATCATTTATCGATTCTCTTTGTGTCCTTTTAATGGTATGAGGGATTGCAAAATTAGGTAACATTATTTGTCATTCTTTCTGTAGACATGCTCGGTGAAGTAAGCTCTTGACTAAATATTGATTTCAGTTACTGTGAAAAGAGAATTGATGACGTTGAGACTCCTGGAAATAAGAGGACCAGAAAACCAATTCCTGGCGTTTCAGCTAAAGCAGTAGATAAGTTTACAAGAGATTATTTACATCAAGTTTTCTAAAAAAAAATGCACGAAGCATCGGGTTGCATTTTGGGGGATGTAGGTCTTCTGCAAACACAAGATGAGAGAATGCAGGGAAGAAATTAGTTGTTTAATTTCCTCTACACGAGCATTGAAACCCCTACAATTCCATTGTAGTAGCGACATAATTAATATAAGATTTAATTATCCTCGCAATCCATGACACTATCTCTTAATAATACAAATTGGTTGAGGGCCTTTTTAGGTCCTCTTGCCTTTCCCAGTATCTCCTGGACCTCCCGCTTCAGGAGAGGCTTCGGTTTATTTTGGAGAGATTGGGTAGTCGGATCCTTGCGCTAAGGATTTGTAAAGGCCCTCGACGCTTTTTGTATGATAATTTTTTCGGCGGTCCCTTGCTGGTCCTTCCTCAAGGCACCAGTGGGACTTGCCTTTGCGACCTCACCTGTACCACCACTCATACAAAGCTCCGGAGTTCCTGAGGCGGGGTTGAGCGGCTCGACAACGGCCGCACACGGTTTAGGACCCGAGGAGGGCTCGGGGGTGTTCCTCGAGGGGGCCTTGGGGGAATGCCCCGAGGAGGGATCTGGGTTGGGCCTTAAGGAGGGGACCTCGGGGGTACAGGTGGTGGAGATGGTTTCATTGGAGGCGTCGCCTCCTGCACAAATCTTGGCGTTTGTTGATACTGAGTATCTCGAGTAGTGACGAGAGGCACAGGTCGAGAAGATGTCTTCGAAATGTTGACAGCGCAATGGCAGTTGGGACAATTTATGTTTTGGCTGACAATCTTACTATATGACTTCTGAAATATCGGAGCTTGACTGGATAGGTATTCTTTTCGTGCCTAGGCATATGAAATCTTCTTTTCAGTTTGAATCTCCAGGACTTTTTATACCTGCCTTCCATTTCGGACAGGCCTGAGACCAGGAAGAATGTGGACCCTTGCAGTTTACACAGAGTTTAGGAGACTCACACGGTGTATCATGAGCCTCTTTACCGCAATCTGCACAGGTTGGCCTTCCACGGCATCTCGGCTTCGTATGTCCAAACTCCTGGCACTGAAAACAGCGCCGAGGGTTAGGGACATACGGCCGGACCCTGAGCACGTGGAAACCTGCCAAGACCACCTTTGGAATGGTTGAAGTCGCAAATGTAAGGATATACGTATCAGTCTTCTTTTCTTGGCCATTCTTTTTTGTGGCTATCCTATAAACATCGGTAACATGTTGAGGTGCAAGCTCACCACAGAGCTACACAATACCTTCGCAGTCGAGGTCACAGCAGCATTTATCACTCTTTCGAGAATAAAAGGGCTCGCACGTTTCAGGGTCTCACCGTCCTCTAATCTAGACAATACCAGAAAGCGGGGATGAAGCCTCACCACTTCCTAGATTTTTAATTCTAAAGGGCTGGACGGTCTTACCCGTTTCCGCCTCTTGTTAGTACGGTACTTTAAGGGTCGGGCAGTGAGTTGCCAGTGAGGTTTGGCAGAGCGGTGCCAGCGGACAGTAAGGAATCAGCTGTGACAAAGGTTTCGGCCATGCCTCATATTGGGGACAACCTGCACACTATTCTGATCGTAGACCCAGGGTGATCCCAGTTGGTTCTACCACATGTGGCCCTGTTAATTCTCCCGACGGGAGGCCCCATGCGACGCTAGACATGACAACCTTCGCATAGGGCATCGCCAGGAGAGAGATCGTCGCAGCAAGTGTATGCAGGAAATTGCAAATTTTACGTTCGGGCCCTCATGAACGCAACCGATCTTTTCCCAAAGTAGGGTACCCGGTTATTGTCATCCCTAAGGCCCTTCTACTAAGATATTACAACCGGCGCACTTTCATTCAGGAGCTCAGTTGCAACAGTAACCAGTAATTGTCCGAGAAGAGCCGGGTTAATAGCCAAGGTCGTCAACGGAGAAGCCAAAGGCCTCCGCGCAGGATGAACGGCAGGGGGAAGGGAAGAAAGAAGTAAAGAAAATAATAGAAGGGAGAAGAAGGAAGGAAGAAAAAGGAGGTGAAAGGAACTGTATAGGATAGATCTGCCCTGCACGAGGTATGTCCTGCACAGAACCCTCCTCATTAACTCGCCATTTACGTAATGCAGGGGTTACTGCGGGACTATTCTAAACCCCGTCCCGCATGGGGGGCCTTATATTTTAAAATGTTTATTCTATACTTTTAATGTAGTGTATACAGCTGTGGTGTTTTTTTTAGCAGGTGTAGGCCTATAACTCTATTTGTACTAATAGTCAACTTGAACACTCCAATAAAGTGTCTCAAGTGGGTATTTTATCTTATTGAGATCTATTCTTTTTATATTTGAATCATATATAGTTTTTATATTGTGTATTCACCTGTATATTCTGCAGGTGAATTATTATGTCTTTCCCCTATGGGGATTTCACTATGTTTTTAATGTCGTTCAAGGCCTTAATGACCTCACTGTGTTGATTGGCTTATAAATAATAATAATAGTAATAATCTATGTCCTCTCTTTTGATCTGAAAATATTACGACTGTACGGAAATATAAATCTTGGAGAACAGAGGAGATATATTACAAAATAATTCATTTATTTTGTTTTCCTTGAGGCTAAATAATAGTTTGGTTTCGGTAATAACGAGTCTCTACCATTGAATGCATTTTGGGGTGTGTTCTACGTGCGGTGGTCCGTAAGGAATGCCCCGTAGTGTGATGTGTGCGGTGGCCCGTAAGGAAGGCTCCGTAGTGTTCTGTGTGCGGTGGCCCGTAAGGAAGGCCCCGTAGTGTTCTGTGTGCGGTGGCCCGTAAGGAAGGCCCCGTAGTGTTCTGTGTGCGGTGGCCCGTAAGGAAGGCCCCGTAGTGTTCTGTGTGCGGTGACCCGTAAGGAAGGCCCCCGTAGTGTTCTACGTGCAGTGGCCCGTAAGGAAGGCCCCCAACAGGAGATCAACGGAATATTTCAATCGCTCCGAGATGGATTCAAAAATTTAAAAAATATTATGGGGATTTAAGGTGTTATATCTTTGATGCACGGCCATAAGGGTTTAAGTTACTTTTTGAGCATTTGGCGGGTTATGCCGTACCAAATCAGAGCTACCGGTTGGTATTAAGGTCTTAAGTCAAACTTTAAAAATGGGCTAGCTGTACAAATCGATATTATAGCCTTAAGTCAAGTTTATAACTTCCTTCCTGGTATTAAGGTCGTAAGTCAACATATGCCCTTAATACCGTTCACTACGTAAATACATTTTATTGGCTCTATAGTCTTATGTCGACTTAAGTCCTTATGACTACTCCAAGAGTGGTACAGTTGGTAAGAATGGAGATTACGTCATGGAGAACAGGAATGAACATGTTCACTTGAGACTCGGGCAGTCAGAGCTGTGTGTCATTATTTCAAGATGTTTTCAAGAGAAATGAAATTACTACACATGAAGGTAAATAATATTATTTTAAAATGTAATCAAATAATTGAGGCATTGACATGCGAAAAAAATGTAAGTCACAAAAATGAAATTTTAAAGGAGATCGTACAGAAGGAAAACCACTTTGAAACCATCAATAAAACCCACTTTTATTAATACGGTAAAGTTAAATTTTATTTTTTAATTTTATTTTAATTTAATACAGTACTTTAACCTTTTCTACGAATGCTTACATATTTATATTTTTATAAAATTCGTGTTATTGGGGATCCATGAACGTTAAAAGAAATGTTTTATCAGGCGGATTGACAGAGTTCGACATAATAAATTTAGGTTTTGTTTTGAATTTTTTATTCGAATAATCTTTTTAAATGAAACAACATTAATTAAATTCTTTTTTAGATTCACACAGTATACAATTGAATTAAAATTATTAATAACTAAAGCATCGACAGGTTGTTCATTCACTGTAAACAATAGGTTAACACGTCACCCTACCAGCAATAGACTTACATCCTTTTCTCTGCCTGGATGAAGTTACATACATCATCTGCTACCTATCGGGATTCATGGTTACTAATTTAAATGGGTTAGTGACATACAATATTTTCCATCGTATTGGCACTATAACTTACATTCTCTCCATGCGAATTTTTTATTTTTTATTTTTAGCACTACACTCTTTTCCATGTCAATGCCTCAATTATTATATGCTACTTTCTTACTTATTTAAAATATTCTCATCACATGTTTAGGTTAGGTTCTAGCAGCATTGAAAACAAGGGATTGAACACAAACTTGTGCCCTGAGTTCAAGGAACATAATAGGAGAGAAGGTATTGTTTTACTTTTTAAAGACGGAAGATATTATTAAATATATTTTTACATTTACTTAGATATTTTGACATATTAATTTTTTTATTCACAATATTATTTTCATAATAAAAGAACAAATTCGAAAAACTTATTTTTTATTTATTGTTATTTGTTCAGGTACCAGCAACATTGAAAATAATTACACAACAAACAGACTTCCAGCACATCTGAGTCCTGATTTGGAGGAAGTTGCAGATGAAGTAGTGGAAGAAAAATGGGCCTCATCATTGATGGATATTATGAACTATGACGATGATAGCGATCATGACAAAACCTATGTACCGGAGTCAGAAAGCGACATCAGTGTGGAGGATGTTACTACTCGCACATTAAAGGTAAGACGAGCTAAATCCCCGACTGAGAATGTTAAAAGTGGTCCTTCTAATCTTAAAAAAGATCATGAGCATCCTGTAGATGCCTCCAGTGTAACGAGTCCACAGACTAATGATGGTATAGTTTCAATTGTTGGCACGAATAATTCCACACGTCCATGGGCTAGGTCTATTCGGAAAGAAAGAAAATTACTGCTAAATACCGGAAAACCATTAATTAATGTTAGTGGAAAACAAACACAAGGACGACAAATGAAACAACTAAAGCACTGTGGAAACAAGTGTTTTGTTTTTCTAGAAAATGACATTAGAAAATCAATTTTCAATGAATATTGGAGTATTGGTTCATATGAAGGACGTGTAACTTTTATTACAAAACACGTTTCAAGCAAAAAACCAGGAAGTAGTAGGCCTAGGAAAGAAAATAGTTTAGAAAACCTAGGTGTAACCAATGAATATTGTTTCGAAATCAAAGGAGAAATAAAAATAGTCTGTAAGGACTGTTTTTTGAAAACTTTAGATGAACATGAGAAGTTTGTGAAAATGGTTCTACAAAATAAAAAAGGGACCATCACAGGAACGCCCCAAGAAGAGAGACGTAGTGTTATTATTAGCACCACGTCTTACTACCCGTTCGGGTCATACGCACTTACGCTAATGTGTAATGGTAGGGTGATTGTGAGATGAAATGGAGGACCTACAGTTTAACGTGGAATCCGAACCACGGTGGAGGCCTGGCATTCCCCACATTCACAAGATGTCTTGTCAGAGGTGAAGGAAGGGTTTGGTAATCAGATAAATCTGTGCCGGGACCGAGGATTGAACCCCGGCCGCCAGCACAGAAGTCTGACACCTTACCCCTAGACCACCAGGTCACCGACGAGACGTAGTAAAAATCCTCATAAACACAAAAAAGTGAAGAAGAATTAGAGAAAATAAGGAGCCACATCCTTTCTTTCCCATCTTATACAAGACGCACAAACTCCACAAAATATTTACCACCTTATCTGAACCTACAGATTATGTACAGTACAATCTCTATACGGAAAAGGTGGAAAACCCAGCATCGAGAAAAATATATGAAAGAGAATTCCACGCCTTGAAACTCTCATTCAAGAAGCCTCAAGTGGATACATGTCACAAGTGTGACATCTTGAATATGAAATTAAAAATAGCTACTACATCAGGTGACTCTGAAGAAACAATTATTGAAAACGTAATTAAAAATCATCAGGAATCCGCAGATTTGGCTTACAAGACAAAAGCAAATGATAAAGAAGCTTGCAAAGTAGATAATAGAAAGCAATGTTTTAGTTTTGATCTGCAGCAATGCCTCCCCACTCCTCTTGTTTCGTCTGTTGCTCTCTACAAAAGACAGTTGTGGACCTACAATCTCACTATTCATGACAATGTAACAGGTCAGTCTTACAACCACATGTGGCATGAGGCAACAGCAGGACGAGGAGCAAATGAAATAGCCTCATGTTTGTTTAATCATGTGGGCAAACTTCCTTCTACTATTGAAGAAGTGATTTTTTATTCTGACACTTGCGGGGGTCAGAACAAAAATTCGCATGTAGCTGCAATGTTTATGAAGGCCATGACTGTCTTTCCACATATCAAAATAATAAACCATACATTTTTTGTTCCATGCCACACTCATTTGGAGTGTGATGTTGACCACTCAATGATAGAAAAAACAAACTAAAAATCGCAATTTATCATCCTCATTATTGGTTTCAGCTAGTTAGGACAACTGGAAAGAAAATGCCATTTGAAGTAATTGAAATGAAACAAGAAGAGTTTCTTGATTTTGCAGAGCTTCTCAAGACAGATTTAGTATTAAGGAAGAATAATTCGGATGGGGACTTATTTTCCTGGCATAATGTTCAGTGGCTTCAGTATACTCCAGACCACGGTACTCTGTTGTACAAGAACTCATTAACAGAAGAAGAACCCTTCAAGTCAATGAGTTTTAGAAGAAGAGGGAGGCCTCCCATAGGACAGGTTCAACAAAAGTACAAGTCCATAGTTCCTATACCTGAGGTAAAGAAAAAGGATCTCATGGATTTACTTCCTCTGATACCACCAGTATTTCACAATTTTTATAGACAACTCCCAACAGATTCTGCTATCCAAGTGGAGGATCCTGACCTTCTGGAAGTTGAACTGGAGTAGTCCCAAATTAAAGAAGTGGAATTTTGAGATTATTTGTTAACTATGTATTTCTTCAGGTATGCCTCTAGTATGTTTGGTAATGTAAAATTAATAAAATGATTCTATACCAAAACTAAGGTTTATGTATGTCCTAACATGCTTAAGCGGTTAAATGCTGAAATGTTAAAAAAATTTAATCCTTGTTAATTTCCAAATTGTAATTTTGACTTCGTTAATAAACAAATGTTATATTCTTATCTATTTTTTCCTTCTGGTAAAGAATAAAAAACCCAAATTAATAAAGAAATGAGTTGCTATTTTATAAGTACTACTTAATTTATTTCTTATAATTATTATTATTGCGTTTGAAATTTTAGTGAGCTTATTTTGTGTAACAGAGACACAACTAAAGCCAAAGTACTTCATGAAGAGGTGTGCAGTCAAAAGGGCATAAGTCAAAATAAGTCCAAAATATAGAATCAGGAATGATCAGACAAGAAATAAATTTATGCTTCAGATATACTTATTGTTTTATAAAAATAACAATTACAAATAATATCAATAATTAGATTTTACATAATGTTTTGAACTTTGCTTTTGCTCTCCTGAAAAATTCATATTTTTGACTTAAGCCCTAATGACCGCGCACCAAAGATAAATTACAATAGTTTTAGAACTTAGGCATTGTGAAGGAATGTAAGTGTTTTGTCAGCGTGTCTCACCACCCGTTTGGAATACACGCATTATGTACTTATTACACTAATGTGTTAGGTAGGCGGAAGAATTGATTTACAGTGTAGCCGCGTTCACTCTGATAGAGAGAGTAGTCAGCCCCCCTCAGTACACCAACCAGGGTTCTAACATCGAGCTCCCCGTTATTTAGGTTTATTCTATTGCGTAATTGACGCCTTAGACCACACAACCACCGAATCGGATGGTAAATTGTGAATATTACTATCGAGAGTATTGTGAACACTCCCTTGTTCCAACACACACCTCCTTGGTACGGCTCTGGGCCATTGTGTAAGCTAGATATTACTATTGAGAGTATTGTGAACGTACCCTTGTTCCAAAACACACCTCCTTGGTACGGCTCTGGGTCATTGTGTAAGTTAGATATTACTATCGAGAGTATTGTGAACGCACCCTTGTTCCAAAACACACCTCCTTGGTACGGCTCTGGGTCATTGTGTAAGCTAGATATTACTATCGAGAGTATTGTGAACGTACCCTTGTTCCAAAACACACCTCCTTGGTACGGCTCTGGGTCATTGTGTAAGTTAGATATTACTATCGAGAGTATTGTGAACGCACCCTTGTTCCAAAACACACCTCCTTGGTACGGCTCTGGGTCATTGTGTAAGTTAGATATTACTATCGAGAGTATTGTGAACGCACCCTTGTTCCAAAACACACCTCCTTGGTACGGCTCTGGGTCATTGTGTAAGCTAGATATTACTATCGAGAGTATTGTGAACGCACCCTTGTTCCAAAACACACCTCCTTGGTACGGCTCTGGGTCATTGTGTAAGTTAGATATTACTATCGAGAGTATTGTGAACGCACCCTTGTTCCAAAACACACCTCCTTGGTACGGCTCTGGGTCATTGTGTAAGCTAGATATTACTATCGAGAGTATTGTGAACGTACCCTTGTTCCAAAACACACCTCCTTGGTACGGCTCTGGGTCATTGTGTAAGTTAGATATTACTATCGAGAGTATTGTGAACGCACCCTTGTTCCAAAACACACCTCCTTGGTACGGCTCTGGGTCATTGTGTAAGCTAGATATTACTATCGAGAGTATTGTGAACGCACCCTTGTTCCAAAAACACCTCCTTGGTACGGCTCTGGGCCATTGTGTAAGCTAGATATTAATTCTTTCCTACCCCCAAAACTCCAACTTAATTACAATATAATAACATTTCATGGTATTTACTGGTAAGCCTTGTACATCCCCCGCCTCCCCTGACGCCCACACACCCCATCCCCTTCCCCCCACCCAGCTCTCTCTCCCGTGAACTGAGCTCGCCTGGGCCCGGGACTAGACCCAGGAGACGGCAGTTTGACCCCCGGCGGATCCATTGCTGCTTCATAATGGATCAGTCTGAAACTGTGTCGAGTAAAACATGGGCTGATAGTAAGTGATCAAACGAGGACAGAGCCAATAACACAGATTCACTTGTTTTATATTGGTAACACCGACCATTGTTTCGGGCATAATACAGTCCATCTTGGAATGTATTGATTTTTGGGGGGATGTATCCCTTTAAAGTTGCGTTATTAAAACAGATGGTCATTTAATTTAATAAATAAATGCGAAAAAAATATTACAGATCATGCTATTGGTAAGGTGTTTGGAAAGCTACTCAATAACTAAAACAAATGTAAGAAATACCCGTTCACTTGAACACAATACTACAGCAAACTATAGGAGGTATGGATTATATCCATGCACGTTTGATACAAATATTATTGGGAACATGACCCCTGGACACGGAAATATATCTTGGGAATTTAGCTTACCACCCCACTGAGCTACTATAAGTGTTTCAGCCTTCGGATAACATTTCACGCTGGGGAAAAAAAAGCCAGGAGCAACTACACAGATGTCGGGTTTAATTCCAATGTCCAGACATTATTTTCTATCTTATGTTGAGATAAAAAAAAGTTTATAATACTTTTTGATCAACACAAAATTATTCTAAATGATTTTTTTCACTAAATCACAGGTTTTTCTAAAACCCGGAATTTTTGACGAGGCCATCCATGGATAAGTAAGCAAAATAAAAAATGTTGTGATATTTATAAAATTTAAATTAATGGCGTCATGATGTTTAATTGGTCTGATTGTTTAAAAAACATTGGTTGGTTCCCTAGAGAGATTGTTCAGTCACCACTACACACAACCTGATACCTCTAACTAGAGACTGTTCAGTCACCACTACACAACCTGAGACCTCTAACTATAGACTGTTCAGTCACCACTACACACAACCTGAGACCTCTAACTAGAGACTGTTCAGTCACCACTACACAACCTGAGACCTCTAATTAGAGATTGTTCAGTCACCACTACACAACCTGAGACCTCTAACTAGAGACTGTTCAGTCACCACTACACAACCTGAGACCTCTAATTAGAGACTGTTCAGTCACCACTACACAACCTGAGACCTCTAACTAGAGACTGTTCAGTCACCACTACACAACCTGAGACCTCTAATTAGAGATTGTTCAGTCACCACTACACACACCTGAGACCTCTAACTAGAGACTGTTCAGTCACCACTACACCAACCTGAGACCTCTAACTAGAGACTGTTCAGTCACCACTAAAACAACCTGAGACCTCTAACTAGAGACTGTTCAGTCACCACTACACAACCTGAGACTCTAATTAGAGATTGTTCAGTCACCACTACACAACCTGAGAACCTCTAACTAGAGACTGTTCAGTCACCACTACACAACCTGATAGACCTCTAACTTAGAGATTGTTCAGTCACCACTACACACAACCTGAGACCTCTAACTAGAGACTGTTCAGTCACCACTACACACAACCTAGATAGACCTCTACACTAACTGAGACCTGTTCAAGTCACCACTACACACAACCTGAGACCTCTAACTAGAGACTGTTCAGTCACCACTACACAACCTGGCTACTCTTAATCTATGAGCTAACTGTTTCATGTCACCACTTACACACAACCTGAGACCTCTAATTAGAGACTGTTCAGTCACCACTACACAACCTGAGACCTCTAACTAGAGACTGTTCAGTCACCACTACACACAACCTGAGACCTCTAACTAGAGACTGTTCAGTCACCACTACACAACCTGAGACCTCTAACTAGAGACTGTTCAGTCACCACTACACCAACCTGAGACCTCTAACTAGAGACTGTTCAGTCACCACTACACACAACCTGAGACCTCTAATTAGAGACTGTTCAGTCACCACTACACAACAACCTGTACCTCTAACTAGAGACTGTTCAGTCACCACTACACAACCTGAGACCTCTTAACTATAGACTGTTCAGTCACCACTACACACAACTGAGACCTCTAACTAGAGACTGTTCAGTCACCACTACACACAACCTGAGACCTCTAATTAGAGATTGTTCAGTCACCACTAACACAACCTGAGACCTCTAACTAGAGACTGTTCAGTCACATAACAAATGGCCTCTAACTAAGATTTATACCATACACAACTGAGACTTAATAAGATGTTCAGTCACATACACACTGAGACCTCTAACTAGAGACTGTTCAGTCACATACACAACCTGAACCTCTAATAGAGACTGTTCAGTCACCACTACACAACTGAACCTCTAACTAGAGACTGTTCAGTCACCACTACACAACCTGAGACCTCTAATAAGACTGTTCAGTCACCACACACAACCTGAGACCTCTAACTAGAGACTGTTCAGTCACCACTACACAACCTGAGACCTCTAACTAGAGACTGTTCAGTCACCACTACACAACCTGAGACCTCTAATAGAGACTGTTCAGTCACCACTACACAACCTGAGACTCTAATAGAGATGTTCAGTCACCACTACACAACCTAGACCTCTAATAGAGATGTTCAGTCACCACTACACAACCTGAGACCTCTAACTAAGACTGTTCAGTCACACTACACACAACCTGAGACCTCAACTAGAGACTGTTCAGTCACCACTACACACAACTGAGACCTCTAATAGAGATGTTCAGTCACCACTACACAACTGAGACTCTAACTA
The DNA here is from genome assembly GCA_039000515.1 of Timema cristinae. Classification (NCBI taxonomy): domain Eukaryota; kingdom Metazoa; phylum Arthropoda; class Insecta; order Phasmatodea; family Timematidae; genus Timema; species Timema cristinae. The sequence continues at coordinate 36,851 of JBCFYV010000942.1, read as the reverse complement.
GAGATGTTCAGTCACCACTAACAACCTGAACTCTAACTAAGACTGTTCAGTCACCACTACACACAACCTGAGACCTCTAATAGAATGTTCAGTCACCACTACACAACCTGAGACCTCTAACTAGAGACTGTTCAGTCACCACTACACAACCTGAACCTCTAACTAGAGACTGTTCAGTCACCACTACACAACCTAACCTCTAACTAGAGACTGTTCAGTCACCACTACACACAACCTGAGACCTCTAATAGAGACTGTTCAGTCCCATACACAACCTGAGACCTCTAACTAGAGACTGTTCAGTCACCACTACACACAACTGAACCTCTAACTAAGACGTTCAGTCACCACTACACAACCTGAGACCTCTAACTAGGATGTTCAGTCACCACTACACAACCTGAGACCTCTAACTATAGACTGTTCAGTCACCACTACACACAACCTGAGACCTCTAACTAGAGACTGTTCAGTCACCACTACACACAACCTGAGACCTCTAACTAGAGACTGTTCAGTCACCACTACACACAACCTGAGACCTCTAATTAGAGATGTTCAGTCACCACTACACAACCTGAGACCTCTAACTAGAGATTGTTCAGTCACCACTACACAACCTGAGACCTCTAACTAGAGATTGTTCAGTCACCACTACACAACCTGAGACCTCTAATAGTAGACTGTTCAGATCACAACAACCTACTTAAAACGCAGCACCTACAGAACCTGACCTCTAACTAGAGACTGTTCAGTCACCACTACACAACCTGAGACCTCTAACTAGAGACTGTTCAGTCACCACACACAACCTCATACCTCTAATTAGAGATTGTTCAGTCACCACTACACAACCTGAGACCTCTAATTAGAGATTGTTCAGTCACCACTACACACAACCTGAGACCTCTAACTAGAGACTGTTCAGTCACCACTACACAAACCTGAGACCTCTAATTAGAGGTTGTTCAGTCACACACACAACCTCATACCTCTAATTAGAGATTGTTCAGTCACCACTACACAACCTGAGACCTCTAACTAGAGACTGTTCAGTCACCACACACAACCTCATACCTCTAACTAGAGACTGTTCAGTCATCACTACACAACCTGAGACCTCTAACTAGAGACTGTTCAGTCACCACTACACACAACCTGAGACCTCTAATTAGAGATTGTTCAGTCACCACTACACAACCTGAGACCTCTAATTAGAGATTGTTCAGTCACCACTACACAACCTGAGACCTCTAACTAGAGACTGTTCAGTCACCACTACACAACCTGAGACCTCTAACTATAGACTGTTCAGTCATCACTACACAACCTGAGACCTCTAACTAGAGACTGTTCAGTCACCACTACACAACCTGAGACCTCTAACTATAGACTGTTCAGTCATCACTACACAACCTGAGACCTCTAACTAGAGACTGTTCAGTCACCACTACACAACCTGAGACCTCTAACTAGAGACTGTTCAGTCACCACACACAACCTCATACCTCTAATTAGAGATTGTTCAGTCACCACTACACAACCTGAGACCTCTAATTAGAGATTGTTCAGTCACCACTACACACAACCTGAGACCTCTAACTAGAGACTGTTCAGTCACCACTACACACAACCTGAGACCTCTAATTAGAGATTGTTCAGTCACCACACACAACCTCATACCTCTAATTAGAGATTGTTCAGTCACCACTACACAACCTGAGACCTCTAACTAGAGACTGTTCAGTCACCACACACAACCTCATACCTCTAACTAGAGACTGTTCAGTCATCACTACACAACCTGAGACCTCTAACTAGAGACTGTTCAGTCACCACTACACACAACCTGAGACCTCTAATTAGAGATTGTTCAGTCACCATACACAACCTGAGACCTCTAATTAGAGATTGTTCAGTCACCACTACACAACCTGAGACCTCTAACTAGAGACTGTTCAGTCACCACTACACAACCTGAGACCTCTAACTATAGACTGTTCAGTCATCACTACACAACCTGAGACCTCTAACTAGAGACTGTTCAGTCACCACTACACAACCTGAGACCTCTAACTAGAGACTGTTCAGTCACCACTACAGAACCTGAGACCTCTAACTAGAGACTGTTCAGTCACCACTACACACAACCTGAGACCTCTAATTAGAGATTGTTCAGTCACCACTACACAACCTGAGACCTCTAACTAGAGACTGTTCAGTCACCACTACACAACCTGAGACCTCTAACTAGAGACTGTTCAGTCACCACACACAACCTCATACCTCTAACTAGAGAGATTGTACACCTATCACTCTTCATACCACCCTAGACCTCAAATCAAATTTTTCAAAAATGTGTTTAACGATTTCATTTAAAATCAGTATCCTGGGAGTGTTTGACATGACAAACAAAGCTGTAAACTTGTTTTGGTGGAAGGGGGAAGGGGCGGGATTTGTCAATGGGTTTACTATGACTTTTGGGTTTGTTTTTATGAGAAAAACTTATTTAAGAGTAGCTTAGAAAAAACTTATTTCAGAAAATTTTATTTAACGCTATAATACTATACAATATGAGAAAGTGTGTGTTGTACCACTATTTTTAGTAGAGGTATTTTACGTGCACTTTCTGACTCGACTGATTATATCAACACACGAACATTCCTATAAGCTAGAGCACAAGGAACTGCTGATTTTGCCGGGAAAGGTATTTTCAAATACCTTCCAGGGGACGGATTTACTTACCTTCAGAATGAAGTTGCACTAGGAATTTTTATCGCTCAATAAAAATCTGTCAAAACCGGTTGGGTTAGAACCCAACGACATCAGGTCTTGGGGCGAGCACTTTACTTCAAGAACACAGAGATCAACAATTTGACTTAAATAATGTTTAAGTAGGCCTACTCCAACTTTTCGCTTTAGTTAATATATTTTTATAGTGTGTTTTGTTACATATTCAGGTATATATTATATTATCCTAACACTATATGGTATGAGAGACTGTTTAGAATCAGTTGTTCTTATTATGGTTTACAAAGAAAGATTTCTTGGAGCTCTCTTTAAAATAACGTAATTTTTTAATCTGAAAATGTATGGTTTGAAATGGATTCTGAATGACATAGTTCAATATGTGATCCACGTTACAAGGTGGAGAGGGAACCTAAACAAGTCTATCGATTTCTTGATCGACTCTCTCATCAACATCTCATTAAGAGACTACGCAATGGTTCAATGTTGTCAAGCATCAATCACAATGAACACACATTTTCATGCCAATTGGTTTAAGATTTTTAGAAAAATAAAAACAGAGAAAATGTGTGCTAAGAAATCACTAGAATTTTTTTTTTAAAAAAAGGTGAATTAATCGTTTGATTTTTTTTTATATTGGTGTCAAATTTAAAATCGCCTTGGTTTTCAAACTTGTATTGCTGAATGATTAGAAATTTTGTTTACGTCATCAGTTTAGCAGTACGAATATTTAAAATCCTGGTTTTAAATGGTAGCAGGATTTAGAAAACAATATTAAACAACTATTCTTATTTATTAAATATTAAATACAAGTAAATATTGAGAGTCATACCTAGATTTATTTTGCTCTGGAGGCTTAAACGTTCATTTTATGACCCTACAGAATTATATCAGCCCACGAATTATAAAAAATATCTTAATCCAAGAATATACCTAATATTCAGCTCCCCGGCCGTTTATTCAACAATGTAAAAAGGGTAAAAACCAATTTCCACAATTATAAATACTTATGTCATTACGGGAATCGAACAAGAAATACTTCGAACAATAGGAAACCACGGTATTGACTGAGCTAAAGAATAGATCTGCCTTGTGGGAAATCCCCCGACAGAAGAAGGCAAACATTTTCCGTCACTTAGAGCAAATGTTTGGTTTTCAATACAAATAAGGTTGACGATGTTGACTGTAATAAGCTCCTATACCGAGCATTAAGGAGGAACATCAAACATGCATTATTAAGTCTTACTACTACTTTCAGCACGGCGAGCACGGATCTCTATGACGTGTCACCCGTAGCACGTCGTATGGCTGAAAGGCGAGCATCGATGTTTTTAATGGCCGCCATTTTCCCGTCATTCATGTCATGTTTTGTTTTCATAACTCCAATGTTGTATGAATGTAATAATGTTGCAGGTTCTTACAGCTGTATATTTTCCCCTACTGGTATTTACGAACAATTGTGAAAGATTTCTCTTTGGCAGTTTGTAAAACATCTCTTAGTGTTAGAAGAGCTAGAACTCTTTTTAGGCCTACATAGCAGCTGTCAGCAGTGTGGATCAAAACATTGGAATCATGAAAGAAAACAGTAAGTTGAACTATATTTAAAAAAAAAAATCCTAGATAACATTTTAACTATATATGAGTTTAACTAGGCCTACACAATATATGTTAATGATGTATGACTGCAGTAATTTTCAACTGACCTATACATACTGTCTCCTTAAGCGTATACAAGCCTAGATGGGACAAAAACTAAGAACTCTACCTTTTAAGTGAATCTTATTTCTCTAAAAAAACTGAAAATTATATAAAATGTATACTATTATTACACTCACAAAAATAGGGTGAATCCAATGATACTAAATTGATGATTATTAAAATAAAAAAAACAATGTTACAGTGAACCAGTAAAACCCAAACTTACCGAAGTAACGCAGGAACAAGTATTTTTGAGACATTTGTAAAATTACACAATAAAAGTACCTATATTATAGAGCCTGATTGACCGATTTGACACCTTATCTCAGTTAGTAGCATGTCTCCAGAGGTAAGGGTCCCGGTTTCGATTCCCGGCATGGCAGAAAAATTTGTTATTGGTAAAATGTGGGTTTACCCTTTCACAGTGCTGGATTAAAGGCCGGGGACTGGATGTTGTGCCTGTCCTAGTCTTATGCTGGGATCACGGTCATCTTAACTTTAACTTAACCCAACGTTCACTTAAAGCTAACAGAGCATAAGAAAACAGATGTGTGATCACAATTCACATAACTTAACGTAACAACTCGAGCCAAACATCTGCATTCTTGAGTGTGATTTGTACTATTTGTAAAGTGATAATTTGGGAATGTTTACAGTTTTAACCCTTTATAGTTTGGTGGTCAATTATGTAACCATCTGCTCTTAGGGTCATATTCTCACCTAAATTGTGTTGACAATGAACCTTATGTATTAGAAAAGCTTCCTAGAACGAACAGTGGTTATTCACATAGCCACCTCACATTGTAGTAGTTGGCAGGCATGGAATTCGATGCGCATTTGTTCTAAGTGGTTACATTACTGACCACTGTCGCTCTGTGAAGTTATCTTGAGAACAGGTGTGCGGTTTTGATCAGTTGTATCAGTAGTGAGGCTCTGTTTTTCATTTTTACCCATAATAAACATCGCTAGGGTATCTGTTTATTGATTTTTGCACGACATAGCTGATAAGTAGAGACCTAGGAGACTGAAAATTGTAAATGAATCAAGGTAAGTGTACTGGGTATGCACTATACTACATTTGTAAATACATATTTACATGAGTGTGTTTCTTTTGTACATGCCTTTGTTTCGTTCTAATGCTGATATCTAAGTTCTTCCAGCCTTAATAGTTTATTTTCTTATCAATAACACTTATTTGCATTTGGCGGAAAGATGTTATTAGGCAGATAAATGTGCCGCATATGAAATATGATTGAGCTGAATATTTGGGGTTAGGAATGTAGATGTCTGGCAGGCTAAGACTAGCTTGTACTTTAGGAATCATTGTTCTATAGTAATTTTTATAACGAATTTTTGTAATGTATAGAGAATATATCAACATATACGGTTAATATTCTTCTTTTAGAACAAAATGGCCAGAAGGGGAGACACAAATGACTTGAGAGGAATGTCCCATGAGAAGTTGTGTAGCATTCTTGATGCTATATCAGAGGATCAAGCGGAGGATTCTGATATTGGTGGGGATTCTGATGCAGAAGATTATAGCATCATACCAGAAAGTGTTTCATCGCTAAATGATTCCATAAGAAGAGCAAGTGCAAGTGAAGAAGGAACGCCAGGGGGCTCCCACTCGCTTGCTTCCCATCTTGAAGATGATGTTGAAATTCACGATATTCAGCCAGGATCTTTATGTGAAAACATGCGTGATAGTGATAGTAGTGAAGTGGAACTTGAAATCCCTAATGCAGTGGATCAAATAAATGTTAAATTTAACAAAAAAACCTGGAAACCTAATTCATACCAACAAATGACGTTTACACAACCATTTGGACCTAATGTACCGATAAATTTAACATCTCCATTCAGTATTTTTTTCTCTTTTTCTTACAGTAACTTTCATGCAGTATATCGTAGATCAGTCTAATTTATATGCTTCACAGAAGGGTGTAGACTTAAAAATTACTGTTGAAGAACTTCAAGCTACTCTGGGTATCCTGATCATCATGGGATTTCACTCTCTTCCCAGTTATAAGCTTTATTGGTCATCTGACCCAAACTTTCATGTACCGAGAATTGCGAGTATCATGTCCTTGAAGAGGATTTTGAAAATAATTCGTTTTCTTCATCTGAATGACAATTCTATCATGCCAAGGAGAGGAGAAACATCCTTTGATAAAGTTTACAAACTGAGACCATTGTTGACAGAATTGAACTGTAACTTCAGAAATTCTTTCAATCCAGGTCGACACTTATCGGTTGATGAGAGCATGGTGGGTTTCAAAAGTAGATCTTCACTAAAGCAGTACCTACCAATGAAACCCAAAAAGCGTGGATTCAAAATCTGGACAATTGCGTGTGCAATTTCCGGTTTCATGTTGAACTTTGAAATATATGAAGGCAAGAAAGATGGCCAATTAGAGGGAACATTAGGGGAAAGAACAGTCCTTGAACTCGCAAGATCATTTCAGATTATGGGCTATTGTTTGTTTTTTGATCGTTTTTTTTAGCAGCATTCCGATTTTTAAGAAGCTATTAGATCGAGGACTATTTGGTTGTGGGACAATATTGAAAACTAGAAAATATTTTCCTAAAACCATTCTAAAAGCAGATAGAGAACTTCAGATGGGCCAGTCAGATTATGCTTCTTCTGACGAAATTTCTATTACGAAATGGAAGGATAGAGGAGCAAAATCAGTGGTTATCATTAGCAACATGCATGATTCTGATGATCATACTACAGTACAGAGAAAAAACAAGAAAGGTGAGAAAGAAACGGTTTCTTGTCCTCGTTGTGTTAGTGATTACAACAAATATATGGGGGGAGTGGATAGATTTGACCAAATGCTCGAGACCTACTCAATTTCATGGAAATCCAGAAGATGGTGGATGAAGATATTCTACTACCTAATTGATGCTTGTGTTGTCAATTCGTATATATTACATCGAGAAACCACTAAACTAAAAAATAACAAAGAAAAGCCTATATCTCATCTCACATTCCGCAGCACATTAGCAAATGAACTTATTGGAAGTTTCAGGAGTAGAAAGACTCGAGGTCCAGTTGGAAGGAATGCAAGTGTAAACAAATCTAAATTCAAAAAACATACTGTGTGCCCCCAGAATACTTTGAAACTTGTAGACGTTGGATTGCATTTGCCTGTGAAAGGTACTATGCGTCGATGTGCTTACTGCAGCACGAAAGCTAAACCAAAAAGAAGCTCTACACTATGCAAAGCCTGCAATGTAGCACTCTGCAGGGACTGTTTTACCCCTTTCTATTCCAAAAACTGATGACAGTTTACATTTGTGTGAGATGACAGTGACTATTTGACATTAGAAATTTTATTTAGATATAGAATAAATATAATTTTCTGTTGAACTTTAATTTCAATTTATTGTGTTCAGACATTGTTTTAACTATAATTTTTGATATTCTCAATACATATGTTAGTGTAGTTAATTATGTATCAATTTATAATTTGTTAGTAAAGTTAAAATATTTCCAATATGTAATCATAATCAATAAAAGTAAGTGGTTATTTAAGTGACCACTATCCAGAGGGGTACCCACAGTGTTCTTGAAAGGATGGTGGTCTATCAAGTAACCACCCAAAAAGTCATAATATTTCAATAATGAAATATTTTTTGGCTAAATCATTGATACCAACAGTCAATATACATTACAATAGTACTTATAAAATAATAAAGTGAAAATTATACCTAAAAAAATGTTTTGCTCCCTAAAGGGTTAAATCAATATAATAAATACACTTTTTTGATAAATTTAGCTTCCTTATTTTAGTTTAATTATTTTGTTTCAATGTCAGATCACTATAGCTAAAGCTAAACCGTAAACCTTGGTCTTAAAGCAAAAAAATTAATTACTAAATAGCCCTGTTGACGTCACTCGCATAATGATTGGCTGGCTAGATCACGTGATACACTTCAAATAACATTAACTTAAAGTAAAAGACCTCCCAGGATATCTCATACATTAAGTTAACTGCAAGTCGACGTTAAGTTAATGTTAAGTTGATCGTGATCCCGGCATTAGGTTATATTATAAGGCATGTGAAACCACGACAGGCCTATCAAGTCGGTAATGTAAAATATATGGCTTGAATAAAAAAACTGGCCCAGGTAACAGTAATAGATGTCAAAATAGAACCTCACTGAAACTTTTAAACAATATTAAAAATTTATATTCATCTTATAGCAAATGTTTATTAAAAGATGAGATTTTAAAAACATTGTTTATATTTCAAAAATTTAAAGGGTTCATTATATTTTTGTTTGCCATGTTATAGTTGTGTATATTTAATTTTTTCAGGCAAGTGTGAGTGTACTGAGGCACAACTTAATGAAACCCACCAGCAATGCTCCTGAAAACACGCTGAAGGTCGACACTCAACTTGAACACAATTTATCATTGTCAAACAAGAAATTGTGTGGACTGCCTCCATGGAGCCATCAAACGTGAATGGATGTATTCATTTGGAAAAATTCCCCAAATTTTCTTATCAACAGCTGTTTGTGCAGTTTTGAACAACATTTCACGGGACATTATGGAGTGCCAATTAATTCAAAACCATTTATTCTCATTATTTCACAGTCCAAACAGTTTTAAATTCATATATTTAAAGTAAAAACAAATGAAACAAGATTACTCATTTTCAACAACTAATAATCAAGTTTAATTTTTAAATACCCAATAAAATGTAAATAATAAGTGGCACATTAGACTAATTCAAAATTCAACTAGCCCTTTAGTGGCATACTGAGTGGACAAGTTTGGTCATCCCTGATTTAGGGTTGAAGTTAGGTACTTAAACATTTTGTCCATGTAATAAAATCAGTCAAAGTATGCATTTATAAAAACAGTCCTACTTTTACTTAAAAGTACTGCTATGATTAAAAAAGAAATTTGTTTAAATGTGTAGGTGAGGTCACGTAAATAATTTGAAATAAAAAAATATTTTACCATTATTTCACTTTCTATATTCAGTATCTAATTAGTTAATAATGTCAAGCAGGGTTGAAATAAAATTTGACAAACTGTAAAAAAGGAAATTCTTGTAACTATTGTATTTTTATTATTTATTATTAAAAATGTTTATGTGATTTTGATGTTGATGTTCATTATGAACTATTTCATATGATGTCCTGAACTGTATATATTTTTATCTCAAACAATAATGATAAAAATAGAAAATAATGCTAGAAAAACTCATATTGAAAAATTAAGGGAACAGTAATAAAAATGGCATTATCAGCATAAGTCTTGTTTTATTTTTCCAAACTAACATGAAACGGATGTGCTATCATAAGAAATTCTTCACAACCACTTTAGCAAATTAGGATTATTTGGACAAAATACCAACTGACAAGATAGGCACAGTTATATAGTTGAGGGTAGTTTCCTTAAACCACTAAGTTTTCACTAATTGTTGAATTGAAGAGAATGAACATCTCTTGTATTGTTAAAAACTATTTTCCACTATTCTGAAGCTGTGATCAAAACACAAAACAGCCATTTCAGGGCCTAAGCCTACTTTCTGATTGATCTTCAACTGCACAACCTACAACTAGTTTGCTTGTGAATTTACAAAGGTGGTATTCAAAGAAAAAGTCAAAACTTGCCTAGAAGTAGAATTGGAAAAATAACTCGCACTGTAAGAAATAATCATAAATTTTCCATACAACAATATTGTATTTTTCCCATACTTTTTAATATACCATACGGACATCGGAATTTTCCCGTATGTCTATCGAACATTTCCAATGCACCCAAAAGTATCCATACGTTTATATGGGAAAATTTCAACTTGAACGGGAAACACCGATTCGTAGCTCAGTGCGCATGCGCTATAATAGAGAGAGAGAGAGAGAGAGAGAGAGACACACACACGTTTGTCTTCAAGTTCAGAAGAAGTTCGCCATATTTGTTTAGAGAAGAACATAGTGTAAATAAAAAGTTATCGAATTATTAATTTTTTTGTTAAAGGAGTATATTTGCTGCTGTATTTTCTCACCAGGTTAGTGAAGAACAAGTTAATTATTTATGAATATACTTCATGATGTGAAAAATGGAGGAATTTCGCTTGTTTAACCTAACTTTGTAATAAGAACAAAACACCACGTGGCAGTTGTTTATTTTGTGATTCAAATTGTTTTCATCTTGTATAGAGATTGAGCTATCATTTTCCTACATGTGACTAAAGCTTAGTAAAATAGGTGTATCATTTGAAATATCGAAAAAGATTAGGTATCCTACCAAACTATTTTATTAACTTAAAATATATGCTGTGTCTGAATAGTAGCGCACTTTTACCCTAGTGCACTTTATTTACTTAAAGGGCGTAAGTCCTTTTTGATGTTGTCTGAATTCTTTTAAAGTGATCTGATGTGATGTGCTCCTTATGTGCACTTATCGGTAAAAAGATTTTAAAGTGCCTAAATAAGTATTATTTGTATGGTATGGGGAAAATAACAATCAAGTATATAAAAATCACAATCTTAATGGACGTCATAATATTAATTTTTCCATACACAGGTATGGGAAAAATAACAACGAAGTATAAGAAAAATACAATCAACATAAAGGAGAAATTGTATTTTTTCCATATCCAAACATGGGAAAAATACCGACCCAGTACATGAAAATTACTACCGACGTGTGGCACTTTTCTCATGACTGTGTATGGGAAAACTTCAATACTTGTATGGGTTAATTACTTCCAATACATGTTTGGGAATTTTACCACAGATTTTTCTTACAGTGCGGGCAAGAACGATACAGTTTTTTCTGCTGGATTTTGTCCCTTCCCATAAGTTTTGGATAAAAGCCACATTCTTTAAGAAACTTTAGTTATTTACAATAACACATGAATTATGTTATCTCCTCTCACTGATGACAGTTCTGTCCGAGCCAATGACAGATTCTTGTTGACCTGTTACCTTCCCAGTGATGAAAGGGAAACCATGTATTCCTAGTTCACAATCTACTCCCATTCACTCTCACATTTATAATTGTGGTTAATTTGATAGATAATTGATAGGCTACATGAATGTATATAAATTATTGTGAGTGCATTAAGAACGTGATTATTAGGTCTACTAATATTTATCTTAGCCCTTGCTTGGAGGAGGAAGTAAAGTAAATTGAATACACTATATCGTCCATGAAATGGCAATATGTCGTAACCCACAAATTTGGCAAAATCGAGATTTTATTATTTTTAGACTTGTGGGTTACAACTACACATAATGTTAAAATATTGTATCTCTCAAAAATGTCTATCTATTTTATTTTTAATCTAAACATAATGTATCCCCAGATGCATTTTTGTTTAGTGGAAGAATGTCTTATTCCAAATATGCTAGGGTTACGACAGTTTGCAGTTAGACTTATAAATTAATAATAGAAGCAAATTGTTGTATGCCACACATTAAAGGGTTAAGACATTTTGAAAGTAGCATCAGTGTTTACTTTACTGGGACGTAAGACACATCATTCCTTTTGATAAGAAGAGTTTTTTGTTATACTTAATTGTATAACTGTTACAATAATGAGATTTTATCTGAAGTTTATTCATATTTGAAGCTCTGAATTTCTGGTTAAAGGTAAGTTTTTAATTAGTTTATTTTCATTCCAAATATTATACAATTACAGAATGTTTTAATATTGAACCCTCAACAATTGTGTTTCCAAATCACTATAAGGTAAAACACTTTGAAATAGCATCAGTGTTTATTTTACTCGGACGTAAGACACACCATTCCTTTTGACTACAAGAATTGTTTGTGATTATTAATAATTATTGTGTAACTGTTACAATAATGTAATTTTGTCTGAAGTCTAGTCATATTTGAAGCTTTGAATTGTTAGTTGATAGTAAATTTTAATTAACTTACTTTTATTTAAATAGGCACCTATATAATAAGTTATAGAATAATTTAAGATTAGAGCCTCAACAATGATATTTCTAAATGCAATATTTCTTTATAATTTTCCAAGTGAACATATATAATTTAATTTTTTAGTGAATGTATTTTGTAACTCAATGCTTATAACATAGTTTTATTTTTAGAATTAAAAATTACTTCTAGAATACAAAGGATCATTGAAATGGCACTAGCCAATTGCCAACAAAGCAACACATTTGAGTCTGCTAATGATCTTTCAAGCAATGAAGCTCCATTAAGGATTATGACAGAAGACAATGCTACCACCTTAAATGTTACAGAGAGTAATAAACGTGTGATACCACCAGATTTTTGCGCAAATACTGAGAGTAACATTACTTCTTCGTCTTCCACTAATGATGACAGTGACTTTGTTTATGTTATGGAGCCAGATAGTGAACTGTTTAATTTCATATCACAAATGAATGGTGGTGTAACCCTGAGCACTTATGGGTTTGAAAAATTATTATTATTATTATTATTATTATTGTGGTTTAAAGGCCCATCGACACATCTAGGTCATTAGGGCCTTGAAATATATTAAAAACATAATAAAATCCCCATAGGGGAAAGAGATAAAACATTCACCATCTGAGACACTCCATAGGAGTGCTCAAATGGATTCTTGGTATAAATTAAGTGATACACCTGCTAAAAAAAACCACAAGTGTATCACTCCAATAAAAAGACAAAACAAACATATTAAAATATAACACGGTAAAAAGACAAAACATGTTAAAATTATAATACGTTAAAAAGACAAAACAACATGTTAAATTGTAATAAAACCGTTATAAAGATCTCAATATGAGATAATATCCAAAAGAGCCACTTTATAAAAGTGACTCAAATGGCATTAAAAAGATCCGCCTGGCGTATAAAACGGAGTAAACAAATAACTCCATCCGCACTATCGCGTAATAAAAAACGTAAGTAACCTTTAAAATCAAGAGCCAGACGGATAGGGGGTAGTTTGCGACACTCCACCAAAATGTGATGCACACTAAGGGGAGTATCACAAAACTCACACACTGGAGGTGGATCCCCTCTTAGTAAAAAACTATGGGTCAATGCAGTATGCCCGACGCGGAGCCTCGTCACGATGACCTCCTCTCTTCTAGACTTTCGTATAGAAGAGGGCCATCGCGACACACCGTCCCTGATGGACCGCAGCTTGTTCTGAGCAGGGGTCGAGACCCACTGCTCGTGCCAGGTGCGTAAGACTCCACGCCGAACATAACCCTTTAGATCTAAAAACATGACACCCAAACTCGCCTCCGGAGGCATACGTGTTGCCTCCTTGGCTGCCTGGTCCGCCAGTTCATTTCCTGGAAGACCAGCGTGACCAGGAATCCAGCAAAAGGCGAGCCGGGTGCTTAATGAATCAATTTTTAAAATTTGTTCGTGAATCATCTGCACGAGAGGATTCCACGAGTAGAGAGTGGACAATGCCAACATAGCACTCATGGAATCCGTGCAGATGAGGACAGAACGGTGACTACTTCGGTAAACAAAACACAAAGATTTAAAAATGGCATATAATTCAGCTGTAAAAACACTGGTTTCATTAGGTAAACCAAATTTAAAATTGGATCCTTCCACAACAAAAGCACATCCCACGGAGACTCCAGATTTAGAGCCATCAGTGTAGATGCGCTCAAATCCGTGAAAGCGAGTGGAGAGGAGCTCATTAAAAGTCCTCTCATATACAAAGTTTGGGGTGGTCGCTTTAGGGAACTTGGCAAGATCAAAATGGCATTTCGGAGGGCGTATTTTCCAGGGAGAAACTCGACCTGGTGATGTGGGGATAGCCTTTGGCAGGACTATCCCACACGTGTCGAAAACAGATAGCATCCGGATCCCAACCGGCCTTGTACTACGCCATTTAGTTTCATACAAGACACGGTTAGGGGATGAAATACAGGGCGGTAAGCAACATTATTTGGCATGCAATGCAGTTTCGACACGTAAGATGCCAGGAGGTAAGACCGCCGGTAAGAAAGAGGGGGCTCACCGGCGTCAGCACAGATGCTGACGACTGGACTGGTACGAAAAGCACCAGTAGCCAGTCGAATGCCAGTATGGTGGACGCTATCGAGCATCTTTAACGCCGAGGGTCTAGCGGAACCATATACAAAACTGCCGTAATCAAGTTTTGATCTCACCAAGGCTCTATAGAGACGCATCAAGGTTTCCCTATCAGCACCCCAAGAGCGACCACTCACAACTTTAAGTAAATTCAAAGCTTTAATACACCTCGCTTTCAGGTCTTTGATATGGATGATCCAAGTTAGTTTAAAATCGAATAAAAGTCCCAAGAACCTTACGGTCTCGGAGACAGGTAACACAACGTTGTTCATTAAAATATTGGGGGCTGGCTGTATTCCACGTAATCTATGGAAGTGGACGACAGTCGTCTTGGCCGCAGAGAAACGAAAGCCATTACGAGATGCCCACAACCATAGATTGTTTACAGCGAGTTGTATCTGTCGTTCAGCCCTGTGGAGACTTGATGAACTGCAATAAATTGCGTAGTCATCCACAAAAAGACATGAACGGACAGGTACGTGCACGTTGTCCACGATGCTATTTATCGCGATAGCGAATAACGTAGTGCTTAAAATACTACCCTGAGGCACCCCATTTTCTTGAATAAAATCATCGGATAAGGTGTTGTTTAACCTTACCCGGAAGTGTCTATCAGACATAAAATTAGATATAAAAATAGGGAGGTTCCCCCGGAACCCCCAATTAAACAGGGTTTTTAAAATGCCGTCCCGCCAGGTGGTGTCGTAAACCTTCTCCAAATCAAAAAAGACAGCCAAGAGGTGCTGTTTATGGAGGAAAGCGTCACGAGCTGCTGTCTCAAGGCGAACAAGGTGATCCACCGTGGATCGGTTACGGCGAAAGCCACATTGCATATTGGATAGTAGATTGCGGGATTCTAGATACCATATAAATCTTTTATTGATCATTTTCTCTAATATTTTGCATACACAACTAGTTAAGGCTATCGGTCTATAACTAGTTGGCTCTAATTTATCCTTGCCACTTTTATATATTGGGATAACGGTTGCTTGCCTCCACAGTGTTGGGAATTGACGAGATTCCCAAACACAATTGTAGAGGTCTAAGAGGAACCCCCGTCCAGCAGGGGGCAGTTGGCGCAACATTTCGTAATGGATATCATCAGGGCCAGAAGATGTATTGCCCGCCTGGGACAGAGCATAGGTAAGTTCCTCTTTAGTAAAGGGGGAGTTATAATCCTCCCCCCGACTTTGGCCAAAATCAATAGTAAGGCGCTCGATGCTGCGCTTATGCACCACGAACTCGTTAGAGTAGCTCGCAGTGCTAGAAATAGAGGCGAACATCGAGCCCAATACATTGGCGACCTCCATAGGGGAGGAGACAAGTGAACCGTTAGACATGAGTGCGGGTATATTATAAATGGTATTCTTGCTACTACGTACTTTACGAATGTGATCCCAAACCTTGGTTGTGGGAGTGGAAATAGTAAGGGTAGAAATAAACTGTCTCCAAGACTCTCTTCTGCTTTCTCGAATAATACGGCGAGCTCTAGCACGTAGAATCCGGAATGACTCCAGATTCTCCGAAGTAGGACGTCGATTAAAGATACGCAGGGCTCTTCGACGGTTAGAAATAGCCAGCCGGCACTCCTCGTTCCACCAGGGAACAGGACGGTGGCGCGGGTTTGGCGAGGATTTAGGGATGGATGCCCTCGCCGCCGTTATGACCGTCGAAGTAAATTGCCCTGCCTTAACATCGACGTCGGGAGAATGGGGTTCGTCGAATAAGGCGAGCTCGCGGAATTTATCCCAGTTAGCACGTTTAAGAACCCATTGGGGTAACCGTGCTGTACTGGGAGGATCTTGGATTTTTGAGAGCAGAATTGGAAAGTGATCGCTGCCACATAGGTCCGAGTGAACCTCCCAAAGGAAGTGAGCAGCAATCCCGGGGCTACATAGAGCTAGGTCGATGGCTGAGGATACACCATTAAAGGTGGAGAAGTGTGTCTGGGTCCCGGTGTTCATTAACACCAGGTTTCCCGAGACAAGAATATCCTCTACCATCCTCCCGCGGGCGTCTGTAAAATTAGACCCCCACACCAGGTTATGCGCGTTAAAGTCCCCCAAGATGATATAGGGGGCGGGAAGTTGTATAAAGAGGGCCTCTAGTGTCCTCTTGGAAACACGTTCACCTGGCGGGAGGTAGATGCAGCATACGGTTACCTCCATAGGAAGGGAGACTCTGACAGCGATCACTTGGAGATCAGAAACAATATTAATATTCTTATGATATATAGTACTTCGTGCGAATATAGCCACACCTCCGCTAGCCCGATCAAAGAAAGGCTTGTCGGTACGATACACATCGTACCCACGAAGCATCGGGTTGTCAGTTGGGCGGAAGTGGGTCTCCTGCAAGCACAAGATGGAAGGATGCAGGGAGGAAATTATTAGTTTGATTTCATCTACACGAGCATAGAAACCCCTACAATTCCATTGTAGTAGCGACATAAGTTATTAGTATGAAATTTAGTTATCCTCGCAATCCATTTCACTATCCTTTAAGAATAAAAATTTGTTGAGGCCCTTTTTAGGCCCTCTTGCCTTTCCCAGTCTCTCCTGTACCTCTCGATTCAGGAGAGGCTTCGGCTTATTTTGGAGAGACTGGGTAGTCGGATCCTTGTTCGAAGGCTTTAAGGCCTTCGACGCTTTATTAATAAAAATTTTTTCGGCGGTCTCTCGCTGGTCCTTTTTCAAGGCACCAGTGGGACTCGCCTTAGCGGCCTCACCTGTTCCGCAACTCGTCCCCACCTCCGGAAGCCCAGAGGTGGGTGTGAGAGGCTCAACAACGGCCGCCCTTGTTTTAATGCCCCGAGGCGGGCCCGGGGGTGTTCCCCGTGATGGGCTCGGGTGTTCCCCGAGGCGGGCTCGGGGGTGTTCCCCGAGGTGGGCTCGGGGGAGTTCCTCGAGGAGGTTTCCTCGGTGGTATAGGTGGGGGAGACGACTTAGGTGGTAGTTGTACCCCTATCGACAATTTCGGCGACACCTTGGTTGGCACGTTTTCAATACGGATGTCTCGAGCAGAGACCAATGGCACAGGTCGCGATGACGTCTTAGCGAGATTAACTGCGCAATGGCAATTAGGACAGTTAATGTTTTGGCTGACTATCTGGCTGTATGATGTTTGGAATACCGGAGCCTGACTAGATGCGTATTCCTTGCGTGCCTGGGCATATGAGATCTTTTTTTCGGATTGAATCTCCAGGACTTTTTTTTCTACCTTCCATTTCGGACAGGCCCGAGACCAGGCAGAGTGTGGACCCTTACAGTTTATGCAGAACTTCGGAGACTCACATGGTGTTTCGTGAGCCTCTTGTCCACAATCCGCACAGGTCGGCCTACCACGGCATCGCAGCTTCGTATGCCCAAATTCCTGACATTGAAAACAGCGCCTAGGATTAGGGACATACGGCCGGACCCTGAGCACGTGGAAGCCCGCTCGGACCTCCTTTGGAAGGGTAGGTGTCGCAAAAGTTAGGATATACGTGTCAGTTTTTTTTATCTTGTCCGTTCTTTTTGGTGCCAATACGGTACACTTCGGTGACGTGTTGAGGGGAAAGCCCCTCACAGATATCCTCAATGCTCACGCAGTTGAGGTCATAGCAAGTGACCACTCCCTTGCAAACATTGAGGAACCTGTGAGGTTCCACCTTCACCGGTATATGAGACGTATTGCTCAACGGTATTTCCGAGATTGTCATTACTCTTGAGGACTGGATGTCAGTTGTTGTCTGTATCATTATCGTGCCATCACGCAGTTTTTTTATTGATACGTCCGACTGTGCTACACCATTTATCACTCTTTCGAGGATAAATGGGCTTACTCGCTTTAGACTTTCGTTTTCCTCTGCTCGAGACATTACAAGAAAGCGGGGCTGGGGCCTCACCACTTCCTGGACCTTTTCCATTAATGGGCTGGACGGCCTTACCCGTTTCCGCCTCTTATCAATATTACGGCCCTGTGAGGGGCCGAGCAGTGAGTTGCCAGCAGGGTTTGACAGTACGATGCCAGCGGAGACAATATTATCGGCCATGCCGTAATTGGGGACAACCTACACAGTACTCGGATCGTAGACCCAGGGTGATCCAAGTTAGTACTACCACATATGGCCCTGTTAACTGTCCCGACGAGAGGCTCTATACGACGCTAGACATGACAACCTTCGCATAGAGCATCGCCGAGACAGAGGTCGTCGCAGCAAGTGGGTGTAGGAAAGTGCCAATTTTACGTCCGGGCCCTCATGAACGCAACCGATCTTTTCCCAAAGTAGGGTACCCGGTTATTGTCATCCCTAAGGCCCTTCTACTAAGGTATTGCAACCGGCGCACTTTCATTTAGGAGCTCAAGGCAGTGGTATCCAATAATAAACAAAGAAGAGCCGGGTTAGTTGCCAAGGTCGTCAACGGAAAGGCCAAAAGCCTCTGTGCAGGATGAACGGTGGGGGAAAGGAAGAAAAAGGTAAGGGTAGATAAAGCGAAGGGGGAAGAGTGAAAAAAAAGGGGGAAAGTGAAGGAAGAAGAAAATGATGTGAAAGGAAAGATATAGGATAGGTTTGTTCCACACGAGGTACGTCCTGCACAGAAACCTCCCCTTTTAGTCGCTTCTTACGACAAGCAGGGGTTACTGCGGGACTATTCTAAACCCCGTCCCGCAGGGGGAGTTTGAAGAATTAAATAATGAGGTTACAGTTAGTATGCCAGATTTAATAGTTTTAGAAACTACAAACAACAATGACAATATTATTAGTTCTTCATTAGTTCCAGTTGGAGGAGACCGTAAGATTGGGCATAAAAATATTAAAATGCATGCCAACTTAAAAGTAGATGATAGTTCCGAAATGGATGAGAGTAGAGAGGTGCATAAAATTATTGAAGTGCATCAGAATGCAGAGGGAAATAAGACTGTAGAAGTGCATCAGAATGCAGAGGTAAATAAGACTGTAGAAGTGCATCAGAATGAAGAGGTAAATAAGACTGTAGAAGTGAATGAGAATCCAGAAGTCTTTGACAATACAAATGTTTTAAGAAAAGAAATTTCTAATGAAGATGATGTTGAACCTTTAACCATAGCCCCATCATTTTCTGCTGCTAGTAATGAGTCTCCAATATTAGTTTATTCTCCCACTGCTGTTGTAAAAAAAAGAAAACGTGGTAATTCTGCCAATTGGAAGAGAAATCTGAATAAAAAACTACGAATGGAAGGTAAAAAATATGTGGGTTTCAAGACTGAAAACGGGAAAATTATTCAGGACCAAACAAGAAGTAAACGAAAATTGGGGGAGAAATGTGAATCCAAAGCTTGCAGAAAATATGGAGAGCGAAAATGTACGGAAATTAGCGAAGAAGAAAGAAAGTCGATTTATGATTTTTTTTGGACAAAAATGACATGGGAGCAAAGGAAAGTGTATGTTGTAAATAATGTTGAGAAATTAGTGCCAAAGCGACGCTACACAACTAATGAAGAATCGAGAAGAGGTTTCACTTTCATATACTATTTAAAACTACAGAATAAAACCAGATATCCTGTATGAAAAAAAAATGTTTCTGTCCACGCTGGCATTAGGAGAACGTTCTGTCAGAGAATGGGTGAATAAAAGTTCGGGAGGTATGTGTGATTCACATGAAGTCTTACAAAAGAACAGAAAAAGTTCAAGAACAACATCTTCAATTCAAAGTGAAAACAAACTGAACCAGTTCTTTGATGATCTCCCCAAGCTTCCATCGCATTATGCTAGAAAGAGCACTTCTAAATTGTTTTTGGAGCAAAGCATTGGCTCAATATCCCAGCTATATACCATGTATTGTGAGAGAATAAATGCTATTGATGAAAATCCAGTTAGTAGAACTAAATTTGCATCAACTTTTCAAGAGAAGAATCTGTCTTTATACACATTAAAAAAAAGATCAGTGTGATACTTGTGCACAACATGAAGTGGGAAACATAACTGATGAAGATTGGAATCGCCATATAACAAGAAAAGAGAGAGCTAGGAAAGAAAAAAAAGCCGATAAAATTTTGGCAGAACAGAAAGAGTTCACTGTGCTTACAATGGACTTGTAAGCAGTTAAGGTGTCACCATATGTACAGGCAAGCGCTTTCTATTATAAGACCAAGTTATGCTGCCATAATTTCACAGTGTACAACTTGACTTCCCATCATTGCACATGCTATTGGTTTAGTGAAGTAGATACTGATTTGACAGCATCCACTTTTGCATCGCTTATAATTGACTACTTAAATTGTCATTGTGTTCTTGATAAAGAAATAATTATATACAGTGATGGGTGCACCTATCAGAATAGGAACAATATTTTATCAAATGCATTGTTGGACCATGCCATCAATAATAAACAAACCATCACCCAGAAGTATTGGGAAAAAGGGCATACGCAAATGGAGTGTGATTCCGTGCACAGCACCATTGAAAGAAAACTAAAGAAAAGGCCAATACATTTTCCAAGTAACTACATGACAGTCACAGAAGAAGCGAGGAAAAAACCTTTCCCATATGAAGTCAAGTGGATGAACCATGAAGCATTCACTGACTACTCCGTGCCATCTTTACAAAGGTCAGTTAATAAGGGGTGATCTTTCTTTTCATTTTTAACTTCAAATTTTGTTTTAGCTTTTTGAAAAATTGTTTAGTCTTTTTTTTTACACAATGTTGCTTCAGGTTTTTTCTTAAAGAATATTTGATTTGTAGAGTTTATTTAGAATGACTACAGTATATATAAAAAATAATAATGTGTGCTTACTACAAGCTACAGTAATAAAATATTAAAATAAATAATGAATACGAAATTTTTATAAGAAATATTTGTTAAATTTTACATTTTATACTATTTAAAAAAATATGTTCCGAATCATTACTCTCCCTTTAAAATAAAGTTTTTAGCCTTAATTTTGAACAGTCCGTTAGTAAATATCATGGTATGTTAATTCCCACAAAATGTTTATCAACCTACAACGTTTCTAATTACAGGTTAAATAGCATAAGGCCTGGACCGAATAAAGTGTCTCAAATACAACCCCAAAGGAGAGATTTGGTTTAAACTTGACTTTGAAGAAGAGTGGCAACTGCTACCAAAACGTTTTAGAGCTGTGAATGTTCCAGTGAAATGGCCAAAAATTAACATTTCACCTAGAAAAATCACACTCCAAAAATGTAATCATCTGCAGCAGCTGAAATCGGTTCTCCCTCGAGATTGTCATCTCTTCTATGATTCACTTCCTCACGATTAGGAAGATCAATTCCTCTTAATTTGTTTAGGGGAGGATACCATTTAATTGTATACTACTGTGGGGCTAATATTACTTATTAAAAAAATTATTTTGTATTTTATGAATACCCAATACATTTTTTTTACCGATTCAGTTATCTATTAAGTAGTTAAATACTCTCCGCCGGTTAAATTATATTGGTCAATAAAAGAAATACATTATAATAGGTTTATGCATGGCTATTGAAATCCTTGTTGAATAAAAATTTATGTTGTTTATTAATTTTATATGATATTAATTAACCTGTATTTTACCTTTATCTGAAAATATAGCTTTAACTCACAACACAGCAATATGTCATAAACCTCCAATTATATAGATAGACATTAAATGCAAAATGTCATAACCCACATAAATTTGTGTTACTCTAAAATTTAGTATGATTTTATTTTGGATCTGAAAAACAGAACGTAAGCTAACAAAAAACAATGTAATTATAAATCCTATATTATAGGATTTTTAGAGGCCTAAGAAGTTATTACTATCTCCTGTAAAATGTAGTCACTGTGGGTTACGACATATTGCCGTTTCATAGACGATATAACCATTCTTTGAATAGAAAACTGATTTTGATAAGGGCCTATCGTTAAATCATTAGCTACGACCTTTTCTATGATACTGTATCTATAACGTATATAGTTTTAATAGCCATATAAGTTATTATTATTATTGTTTAACGGCCCATCGACACATCTAGGTCATTAGGGCCTTGAAATATAATAAAAACATAATAAAATCCCCATAGGGGAAAGAGATAAAACATTCACCATCTGAGACACTCCATAGGAGTGGTCAAATGGACTCTTGGTATACATTAAGTGATACACCTGCTAAAAAAAAACCACAAGTGTATCACTCCAATAAAAAGACAAAACAAACATATTAAAATATAACACGGTAAAATGAACACCTGTTAAAATGATAATACGTTAAAAAGACAAAACAACATGTTAAATTGTAATAAAACCGTTATAAAGATCTCAATATGAGATAATATCCAAAAGAGCCACTTTATAAAAGTGACTCAAATGGCATTAAAAAGATCCGCCTGGCGTATAAAACGGAGTAAACAAATAACTTCATCCGCACTATCGCGTAATAAAAAACGTAAGTCACCTTTAAAATCAAGAGCCAGACGGATAGGGGCTAGTTTGCGACACCACCAAAATGTGATGCACACTAAGGGGAGTATCACAAAACTCACACACTGGAGGTGGATCCCCTCTTAGTAAAAAACTATGGGTCAATGAAGTATGCCCGACGCAGAGTCTCGTCACGATGACCTCTCTTCTAGACTTTCGTATAGAAGAGGGCCATCGCGACACACCGTCCCTGATGGACCGCAGCTTGTTCTGAGCAGGGGTCGAGACCCACTGCTCGTGCCAGGTGCGTAAGACTCCACGCCGAACATAACCCTTTAGATCTAAAAACATGACACCCAGACTCGCCTCCGGAGGCATACGTGCTGCCTCCTTGGCTGCCTGGTCCGCCAGTTCATTTCCTGGAAGACCAGCGTGACCAGGAATCCAGCAAAAGGCGAGCCGGGTGCTTAATAATCAATTTTTAAAATTTGTTCATGTATCATCTGCACTAGGGGATTCCAGGAGTAGAGAGTGGACAATGCCAACAGAGCAATCATGGAATCCGTGCAGATGAGGACAGAACGGTGACTACTTCGGTATACAAAACACAAAGATTTAAAAATGGCATATAATTCAGCCGTAAAAACACTGGTTTCTTTAGGTAAACCAAATTTAAAATTGGATCCTTCCACAACAAAAGCACATCCCACGGAGGCTCCAGATTTAGAGCCATCAGAGTAGATGCGCTCAAATCCGTGAAAGCGAGTGGAGAGGAGCTCATTAAAGGTCCTCTCATATACAAAGTTTGGGGTGGTCGCTTTAGGGAACTTGGCAAGATCAAAATGGCATTTCGGAGGGCGTATCTTCCAGGGAGAAAACCGACCTGGTGATGTGGGGATAGCCTTTGGCAGGACAATCCCACACGTGTCGAAAACGGATAGCATCCGGATCGCAACCAGCCTTGTACTACGACATTTAGTTTCATACAAGACACGGTTAGGGGGATGAAACACAGGGCGGTAAGCAACATTATTTGGCGTGCAATTAAGTTTCGACACGTAAGATGCCAGGAGATAAGACCGCCGGTAAGAAAGAGGGGGATCACCGGCGTCAGCACAGATGCTGACGACTGGACTGGTACGAAAAGCACCAGTAGCCAGTCGAATGCCAGCATGGTGGACGCTATCGAGCATCTTTAACGCCGAGGGTCTAGCGGAACCATATACAAAACTGCCGTAATCAAGTTTTGATCTCACCAAGGCTCTATAAAGGCGCATCAAGGTTTCCCTATCAGCACCCCAAGAGCGACCACTCACAACTTTAAGTAAATTCAAAGCTTTAACACACCTCGCCTTCAGGTCTTTGATGTGGAGGATCCAAGTTAGTTTAAAATCGAATTAAAGTCCCAGGAACCTTACGGTCTCGGAGACAGGTAAAACAACGTTGTTCATTAAAATATTGGGGGCTGGCTGTATTCCGCGTAATCTATGGAAGTGGACGACAGTCGTCTTGGCCGCAGAGAAACGATAGCCATTACGAGATGCCCACAACCATCGATTGTTTACAGCGAGTTGTATCTGTCGTTCAGCCCTGTGCAGACTTGATGAACTGCAATAAATTGCGTAGTCATCCACAAAAAGGCATGAACGAACAGGTGAGCGCACGTTGTCCACAATACTATTTATCGCGATAGCGAACAACGTACAGCTCAGAATACTACCCTGAGGCACCCCATTTTCTTGAATAAAATCATCGGATAAGGTGTTATTCAACCTTACCCGGAAGTGTCTAACTGACATAAAATTAGCTATAAAAATAGGAAGTTCCCCGGAACCCCCAATTAAAAAGGTTTTTTAAGATGCCGTAACGCCATGTAGTATCGTACGCCTTCTCCAAATCAAAGAAAACAGCCAAAAGATGCTGTTTATGGAGAAAGGCGTCACGAACAGCAGTCTCAAGACGGACGAGATGATCAACCGTGGATCGGTTACGGCGAAAACCACATTGAATATTGGATAGCATTATTATTATTATTATTATTATTATTATTATTGTGGTTTAGAGGCCCTTCGACACATCGAAGTCATTAGGGCCTTGAAATTTATTTAAAACATAATAAAATCCCGATAGGGGAGAGATATAATCATTCACCACCTGAGACACTCCATAGGAGTGCTCAAATGGGCTCAAAGTACAATTGAGTGAAACACCTGCTAAAAAAACCACAGGTGTATCACTAATAAAAAACAAAACAAACATATTAAAACAATATATTAGTTAAAAAGACAAAACTAACATGTTAAAACAATTATTTTATTAAAGTTTGTTAAAATGGATAAAACGACAAGACAAACACATTAAAGTATACTAAAATGTTAAAAAGGTCTCGATATGAGATAAAATCCAGATGAGCCACTTTATAAAAGTGACTCAAATGGCACTAAAAAGATTCGCCTGGCGTATAAAATGGAGTAAACAAATAATTCCTTCAGCGCTGTCGCGTAATAAAAAACGAAGGTCACCTTTAAAATCAAGGGCCAGGCGAATAGGGGCATATCTGCGACACTCCACCAAAATGTGGTGCACACTAAGGGGAGCATCGCAAAATTCACACACTGGAGGTGGATCCCCTCTGAGTAAAAATCCGTGGGTTAGAAATGTATGCCCGACGCGGAGTCTCGTCACGATGACCTCCTCTCTCCTAGACTTTCGTATAGAAGAGGGCCATCGCGACACACCGTCCCTGATGGACCGCAGCTTGTTCTGAGCAGGGGTAGAGACCCACTGCTCGTGCCAGGTGCGTAACACTCCACGCCGAACATAACCCTTAAGATCTAAAAACATGACACCCAGACTCGCCTCCGGAGGCAAGCTCGCTGCCTCCTTGGCTGCCTGGTCCGCCAGTTCATTCCCTGGAAGACCAGCGTGACCAGGAATCCAGCAAAAGGCGAGCCGGGTGCTTAATGAATATATTTTTAAAATTTGTTCATGTATCATCTGCACGGGGGGATTCCAGGAATAAAGTGTGGACAATGCCAACAGAGCACTCATGGAATCCGTGCAGATGAGAACAGAACGGTGACTATTTCGATATATAAAACACAAAGATTTAAAAATGGCATACAATTCAGCCGTAAAAACACTGGTTTCTTTAGGTAAACCAACTTTAAAATTGGATCCTTCCACAACAAAAGCACATCCCACGGAGGCTCCAGATTTAAAGCCATCAGTGTAGATTCGCTCAAATCCGTGAAAGCGAGTGGAGAGGAGCTCATTAAAGGTCCTCTCATATACAAAGTTTGGGGTGGTCGCTTTAGGGAACTTGGCAAGATCAAAATGGCATTTCGGAGGGCGTATTTTCCAGGGAGAAACTCGACCTGGTGATATGGGGATAGCCTTTGGCAGCACTATCCCACACGTGTCGAAAACCGATAGCATCCGGATCCCAACCGGCCTTGTACTACGCCATTTGGTTTCATACAAGACACGGTTAGGGGGATGAAAAACAGGGCGGTAGGCAACATACTCTGGCATGCAGTGCAGTTTGGACACATAAGATGCCAGGAGGTAAGACCGCCGGTAAGAAAGAGGGGGCTCACCGGCGTCGGCAGAGATGCTGACGACTGGACTGGTACGAAAAGCACCAGTAGCCAGTCGAATGCCAGCATGGTGGACGCTATCGAGCATCTTTAACGCCGAGGGTCTAGCGGAACCATAAACAAAACTGCCGTAATCAAGTTTTGATCTCACCAAGGCTCTATAGAGGCGCATCAAGGTTTCCCTATCCGCGCCCCAGGACCGACCGCTAACCACTTTGAGCAGGTTTAGTGCTTTTATAGACCTCGCTTTCAAGTATTTGATGTGGGGGATCCAAGTTAATTTAAAATCAAATAAAAGTCCCAGAAACTTTACGGTTTCTGAGACTGGAAGAACGGCGTGGTTCATTAAAATATTGGGGGCTGGCTATATTCCGCGTAATCTATGGAAGTGGACGACCGTCGTTTTGGCTGCAGAGAAGCGAAAGCCATTACGCGATGCCCACGACCAAAGATTGTTAACACTCAGTTGTATCTGTCGTTCAGCCCTGTGGAGACTTGATGAACTGCAATAAATTACGTAGTCATCCACAAAGAGGCATGAACGAACAGGTGAGCGCACGTTGTCCACAATACTATTTATCGCGATAGCGAATAACGGAGTGCTTAAAATACTACCCTGAGGCACCCCATTTTCTTGAATAAAATCCTCGGATAAGGTGTTATTTAACCTTACCCGAAAGTGTCTATCCGACATAAAATTAGATATAAAAGAAGGAAGGTTTCCTCGAAACCCCCAATTAAAAAGTGTTTTCAAAATGCCGTACCGCCAGGTGGTGTCGTACGCTTTCTCAAGATCGAAAAAGACAGCCAGAAGGTGCTGCTTATGGAGAAAAGCGTCACGAGCTGCTGTCTCAAGGCGAACAAGGTGATCCACCGTGGATCGGTTACGGCGAAAGCCACATTGCATATTGGATAGTAGATTGCGGGATTCTAGATACCATATAAAT
Organism: Timema cristinae; assembly: GCA_039000515.1. Taxonomy (NCBI): domain Eukaryota; kingdom Metazoa; phylum Arthropoda; class Insecta; order Phasmatodea; family Timematidae; genus Timema; species Timema cristinae. The sequence goes on along the minus strand of JBCFYV010000942.1, from coordinate 9,443 downwards.
CTTTTATTGATCATTTTCTCTAATATTTTGCATACACAACTAGTTAAGGCTATCGGTCTATAACTAGTTGGCTCTAATTTATCCTTGCCACTTTTATATATTGGGATAACGGTTGCTTGCCTCCACAGTGTTGGGAATTGACGAGATTCCCAAACACAATTGTAGAGGTCTAAGAGGAACGCCCGTCCAGCAGGGGACAGTTGGCGCAACATTTCGTAATGGATATCATCCGGGCCAGAAGTTGTATTGCCCGCCTGGGACAGGGCATAAGTAAGTTCCTCTTTAGTAAAGGGGGAGTTATAATCCTCCCCCCGACTTTGGCCAAAATCAATAGTAAGGCGCTCGATGCTGCGCTTATGCACCACGAACTCGTTAGAGTAGCTCGCAGTGCTAGAAATAGCGGCGAACATCGAGCCCAATACATTGGCGACCTCCATAGGGGAGGAGACAAGTGAACCGTTAGACATGAGTGCGGGTATATTATAAATGGTATTTTTGCTACTACGTACTTTACGAATGTGATCCCAAACCTTGGTTGTGGGAGTGGAAATAGTAAGGGTAGAAATAAACTGTCTCCAAGACTCTCTTCTGCTTTCTCGAATAATACGGCGAGCTATAGCACGTAGAATCCGGAATGACACCAGATTCTCCGAAGTAGGACGTCGATTAAAGATACGCAGGGCTCTTTGACGGTTAGAAATAGCAAGCCGGCACTCCTCGTTCCACCAGGGAACAGGACGGTGGCGCGGGTTTGGCGAGGATTTAGGGATGGATGCCCTCGCCGCCGCTATGACCGTCGAAGTGAATTGCCCAGCCTTAACATCGACGTCGGGAGAATGGGGTTCGTCGAATACGGCGAGCTCGCGGAATTTATCCCAGTTAGCACGTTTAAGAACCCATTGGGGTAACCGTGCTGTACTGGGAGGATCTTGGATTTTTGAAAGCAGAATGGGAAAGTGATCGCTGCCACATAGGTCCGAGTGAACCTCCCAAAGGTAGGGAGCAGCAATCCCGGGGCTACATAGAGCTAGGTCGATGGCAGAGGATACACCATTAAAGGTAGAGTAGTGTGTCTGGGTCCCGGTGTTCATTAACACCAGGTTTCGTCGAGACAAGAATATCCTCTACCATCCTCCCGCGGGCGTCTGTAAAATTAGACCCCCACACCAGGTTATGCGCGTTAAAGTCCCCCAAGATGATATAGGGGGCGGGAAGTTGTATAAAGAGGGCCTCTAGTGTCCTCTTGGAAACACGTTCACCTGGTGGGAGGTAGATGCAGCATACAGTTACCTCCATAGGAAGGGAGACTCTGACAGCGATCCCTTGGAGATCAGAAACAATATTAATATTCTTATGATATATAGTACTTCGTGCGAATATAGCCACACCTCCACTAGCCCGATCAAAGAAAGGCTTGTCGGTACGATACACATCGTACCCACAAAGCATCGGGTTGTCAGTTGGGCGGAAGTGGGTCTCCTGCAAACACAAGATGGAAGGATGCAGGGAAGAAATTATTAGTTTGATTTCCTCTACACGAGCATAGAAACCCCTACAATTCCATTGTAGTAGCGACATAAGTTATTAGTATGAAATTTAGTTATCCTCGCAATCCATTTCACTATCCTTTAAGAATAAAAATTTGTTGAGGCCCTTTTTAGGTTCTCTTGCCTATCCCAGTCTCTCCTGTACCTCTCGCTTCAGGAGAGGCTTCGGCTTATTTTGGAGAGACTGGGTAGCCGGATTCTTGTTCGAAGGCTTTAAGGCCTTCGACGCTTTTTTATTAAAAAATTTTTCGGCGGTCTCTCGCTGGTCGTTCTTCAAGGCACCAGTGGGACTCGCCTTAGCGGCCTCACCTGTTCCGCAACTCGCCCCCACCTCCAGAAGCCCAGAGGTGGGTGTGAGAGGCTCAACAACGGCCGCCCTTGTTTTAGTACCCCGAGGCGGGCTCGGGGGGATTTCCCGAGGCGGGCTCGGGGATTTCCCCGAGGTGGGCTCGGGGGATTTCCCCGAGGTGGGCTCGGGGGTGTTCCCCGAGGTGGGCTCGGGGGAGTTCCTCGAGGAGGTCTCCTCGGTGGTATAGGTGGGGGAGACGACCGTTGTGGCGGTTTGGCCTCCTTTAAAAATTTAGGCGCCACAAAAGTTGGTGCGGGATCAACATAAGTGTCTCGAGAAGAGACCAATGGCACTGGTCGCGTTGGCTCCTTAGCAAGATTAACTGCGCAATGGCAGTTGGGACAGTCTATATTTTGACTGACAATCCGGCTATATGAAGTTTGAAATACCGGAGCTTGACTTGATACGTATTCCTTGCGTGCCTGGGCATATGAGATCTTCTTCTTAGATTGTATCTCCAGGACTTTCTTCTCTACCTTCCATTTAGGACAGGCCCGAGACCAGGCGGAATGCGGACCCTTGCAGTTGACGCAGTATTTAGGAGACTCGCATGGTGTTTCATGAGCCTCCTGTCCACAATCCGCACAGGTTGGCTTACCACGGCATCGCAGCTTCGTATGCCCAAATTCCTGGCACTGAAAACAGCGCCGAGGGTTAGGGACATACGGCCGGACCCTGAGCACATGGAAGCCTGCTCGGACCTCCTTCGGAAGGGTAGGAGACGCAAATGTTAGGATATACGTATCCGTCTTCTTTTCTTGTCCATTCTTTTTTGTGATAATACGGTACACTTCGGTGACATGCTGGGGGGAAAGCTCCTCACAGATCTCCTCAATGCTTACACAGTCGAGGTCATAGCAAGTGACCACTCCCTTGCAAACATTGAGGAACCTGTGGGGCTCCACCTTCACCTGTATATTTGCCGTATTACTCAACGGTATTTCGGAGATCGCCATAATATTTGAGGATTGTGTGTCGGTCATAGTCTGAATCATAATGGTGCCATAATGCAGTTTCCTTATTAAAACGTCAGATTTTGCTGCTCCATTTATCACTCTTTCGAGGATAAACGGGCTGACACGTTTCAGATCTAGACTTTCTTCAACTCGAGACATCACCAGGAAGCGGGGCTGGGGCCTCACCACTTCCTGGCTTTTTATCAAGACAGGGCTGGACGGCCTTACCCGTTTCCGCCTCTTATCATTAATACGGCCCTGTGAGGGGCCGGGCAGTGAGATGCGAGCGGAACTTGGCAGTACGGTGCCAGCGGACAGTAAGGTGTCAGCTGTGACAATTAACTCATTCATGAGTGGGAGGACAACCTGCAAAAGTACTCGGGTCGTAGACCCAGGTTGATCCCAGTTGGTTCTACCACATAGGGCCCTGTTAACTCTTCCGACGAGAAGCTCCATACGACGCAAGGCATGACAACCTTCATATGGAGCATCGCCGGAAGAGAGGTCACCGCAGCAAGTGTATGCAGGAAAGTGCTAATTTTACGTCCGGGACCCTCATGAATGCAACCGGTCTTTTCTCAAGGTAGGGTACCCGGTTGTCATCCCTAAGGCCCTTCTACCAAGATATTACAACCGGCGCACTTTCATTCGGGAGCTCAAGGCAGTGGTATCCAATAATAAAGAAAGAAGAGCCGGGTTAGTTGCCAAGGTCGTCAACGGAAAGGCCAAAGGCCTCTGTGCAGGACGAACGGTGGGGAAAGGAAGGAAAAGGTAAGGATAAATAAAGCGAAGGGGGAAGAGTGAAAAAAAAGGGTGGAAAGTGAAGGAAGAAGAAAATGATGTGAAAGGAAAGATATAGGATAGGTTTGTCCCGCACGAGCTACTGCACAGAAGCCTCCCCTTTTAGTCGCCTCTTACGACAAGCAGGGGTTACTGCGGGACTATGCTAAACCCCGTCCCGCAGGGGGGTATTGGATAGCAGATTGCGGGATTCTAAACACCATATAAGTCGTTTATTTATCATTTTTTTTCTAATATTTTGCATACACAGCTAGTTAAGGCTATCGGTCTATAACTAGTTGGCTCTAATTTATCCTTGCCGCTTTTATATATTGGGATAATGGTTGCTTGCCTCCACAGTGTTGGGAATTGACGAGATTCCCAAACACAATTGTAGAGATCTAAGAGGAACGCCCGTCCAGCAGGGGACAGTTGGCGCAACATTTCATAATGGATATCATCCGGGCCAGAAGTTGTATTGCCCGCCTGGGACAGGGCATAAGTAAGTTCCTCTTTAGTAAAGGGGGAGTTATAATCCTCCCCCCGACTTTGGCCAAAATCAATAGTAAGGCGCTCGATGCTCCGCTTATGCACCGCGAAATCGTTAGAGTAGCTCGCAGTGCTAGAAATAGAGGCGAACATCGAGCCCAATACATTGGCGACCTCCATAGGGGAGAAGACAAGTGAACCGTTTGACATAAGTGCGGGTATATTATAAATGGTATTTTTGCTACTACGTACTTTACGAATGTGATCCCAAACCTTGGTTGTGGGAGTGGAAATTGTAAGGGTTGAAATAAACTGTCTCCAAGACTCTCTTCTGCTTACTCGAATAACACGGCGAGCTCGAGCGCGTAGAATTCGGAATGACTCCAGATTCTCTTTAGTGGGGCGTCGATGGAATAGACGTAGGGCCCTTCGGCGGTTAGAAATAGCAAGCCGGCACTCCTCGTTCCACCAGGGAACAGGATGGTGGCGCGGATTTGGCGAGGATTTAGGGATGGAAGCCCTCGCCGCCGCGATGACCGCCGAAGTAAAATGCCCAGCCTTACCATCGACGTCAGGATGTCGGGATTCACTAAATACGGCGAGCTCGCGGAATCTATCCCAGTCAGCACGTTTTAGCACCCATTGGGGTATTCGCGCCGTACTAGGAGGATCTTTAAGAGGTGTAAGCAAAATTGGATAATGATCACTGCCACATAGGTCCGAGTGGACCTCCCAAAGGAAGTGAGCAGCAATCCCGGGGCTACATAGGGCTAAGTCGATGGCAGAGGATACACCATTAAAGGTGGAGAAATGTGTCTGGGTCCCGGTGTTCATTAACACCAGGTTTCCCGAGACAAGAATATCCTCTACCATCCTCCCGCGGGCGTCTGTAAAATTAGACCCCCACACAAGGTTATGCGCGTTAAAGTCCCCCAAGATGATATAGGGGGCGGGAAGTTGTATAAAGAGGGCCTCTAGAGTCCTCTTGGAAACACGTTCACCTGGTGGGAGGTAAATGCAGCATACGGTTACCTCCATAGGAAGGGAGGCTCTGACAGCAATCACTTGGAGATCAGAGACAATATTTATTAACTTATGATATATGTTGCTACGTGCAAATATAGCTACACCTCCGCTAGCCCGATCAAAGAGTGGCTTGTCGGTTCGATATACATCGTACCCACGAAGCATCGGGTTGTCAGTTGGGCGGAAGTGGGTTTTTTGCAAACACAAAATGGGAGGATACAGGGAAGAAATTAGTAGTTTAATTTCCTCTGCACGAGCATAAAAACCCCTACAATTCCATTGTAGTAGCGACATTATTTATTAATATATAATTTAATTAAATATCCTCACAATCCATAACACTATCCTTTAAAAATAAAAATTTATTGAGGACTTTTTTAGGTCCTCTTGCTTTTCCCAATCACTATTGGACCTCCCGCTTCAGGAGAGGCTTTGGTTTGTCTTGTAGAGACTGGGACGGGGGATCCTTACGCGAAGGCTTTGTTAAAGCCTTCGACGCTTTTTTTAGAGTTATTTTTTCGGCGGTCCTCGCTGGTCATTCCCCAAGGCACCAGTGGGACTCGCCTTTGCGACCTTGCCTGTACCACCACTCATCCCGACCTCCGGAATTCCTGAGGCGGGGTTGAGCGGCTCGACAACGGTCGCAGATGGTTTAGGACCCCGAGGAGGACTCGGGGGTGTTCCTCGAGTGGGGCTCGGTGGGGCTCGGTGGGGTTCCTCGAGGACTCGGAGGGGGTCCACGAGGAGGGTTCGTAGGGGTTCCCCGAGGAGCGCTCGGGGGTGTTCCCCGAGGAGGCCTCCTCGGGGGTAAAGGTGGTGGAGGCGACTTCGACGGGGTTGTCGCTCCTTGTACTATTTTTGGTACCACCATAGATGGTGCTGGTTGCCTTTTAGTGTCTCGAGTAGAGACGAGTGGCACAGATCGTGTAGGCGTATTGGCAATATTAACTGCACAATGGCAGTTGGGGCAATTTATGTTCTGGCTTACAATCTGACTATAAGATGTCTGAAATACCGGAGCTTGACTGGATACATATTCCTTGCGGGCCTGGGCATAAGGGATCTTCTTTTCACACGATCTCCAGGACTTTTTTCTCCACCTTCCATTTCGGACAGGTCCGAGACCAAGCAGAATGCGGACCCTTGCAGTTGACGCAGAACTTAGGAGACTCACACGGTGTATCGTGAGCCTCCTGTCCGCAATCTGCACAGGTTGGCCTTCCACGGCATCTCAGCTTCGTATGCCCAAATTCCTGGCACTGAAAGCAGCGCCGAGGATTGGGAACGTATGGCCTGACTCTGAGCACATGGAAGCCCGCTCGAACCTCCTTTGGGAGGATGGGAGTCGCAAAGGTGAGGATGTATGTATCCGTCTTTTTCTCTTGTCCGTTCTTTTTGGTAATGATACGGTAGACCTCGGTGACGTGCTGAGGGGAAAGCTCCTCACAGATATCCTCAATGCTCACGCAGTCGAGGTCATAGCAAGTGACCACTCCCTCTCAAACATTGAGGAACCTGTGGGGCTCCACCTTCACCTGTATATTTACCGTATTACTCAACGGTATTTCGGAGATCACCATAATATTTGAGGATTGAGTGTCGGTCATAGTCTGAAGCATAATGGTGCCATCACGCAGTTTCCTTATTAAAACGTCAGATTTTGCTGCTCCATTTATCACTCTTTCGAGGATAAATGGGCTGACACGTTTCAGATCTTCACTTTCATCCACTCGAGACATCACCAGGAAGCGGGGCTGGGGCCTCACCACTTCCTGGCTGTTTATCAAAACAGGGCTGGACGGCCTTACCCGTTTCCGCCTCTTATCATTAATACGGCCCTGTGAGGGGCCGGGCAGTAAGATGCCAGCGGACAGTAAGGTGTCAGCTGTGACAGTGGACTCAATCATGAGCTGGAGGACAACCTCCAAAAGTACTCGGATCGTAGACCCAGGTTGATCCCATTTGGTTCTACCACATAGGGCGCTGTTAACTCTTCCGACGAGAGGCTCCATACGACGCTAGACATGACAACCTTCAAATGGAGCATCGCCGGAAGAGAGGTCACCGCAGCAAGTGTATGAAGGAATGCGCTAATTTTACGTCCGGAACCATCATGAACACAACCGGTCTTTTCTCAAGGTAGGGTATCCGGTTGTCTTCCCTAAGGCCCTTCTACTAAGATATTACAACCGGCGCACTTTCACTCAGGAGCTCAAAGCGGTGGTATCCAATATTAAACCGAGGAGAGCCGTGTTAGATGCCAAGGTCGTCAACAGAGGGGCCAAAGGTCTCTGTGCAGGATGAACGGCAGGGGAAGGGAACAAAGAAGGAAGGAAGAAGTAATGAAAGAGAAGGTGGAAGAAGGAAAGAGAAGGTGGAAGAAGGAAAGAGAAGGTAAAAGAAGGAAAAAAGAAAACAAGGAAAAAAGAAAATGAAAGGAAAGATGTAGGATAGGGTTGTCCTGCATTAGGTACATCCTGCACAGATGCCTCCCCTTTTAGTCGCCTCTTACGACAAGCAGGGGATACTGCGGGACTATTCTAAACCCCGTCCCGCAGGAGGGGACACTCAAACAAAATAATGGATACACAGAGTGAAAATGGAACACACTCAACTAATCAGAAGCTTAGGGTTAGGAGTTGCGATTTAAGTCCCGATAATGGAACATTAAAACGCTGTGTGTTAGAGATTCACGAACCTAATGAAGTGGGCACGGTCGTTTTGGTATCATCACCACGTCCATAGACCGCCGATGGCAAGTTTAATTGGCCGTAGAGTTCCTAGGAAACTAACGACATTGCAGTTCATTTGGTAGTAAATTATTAAAAAAAGTAGAACTAACAGGAGATGCATGTTACCCAAAAATTGATTGCCAAAGAAAACAAGGTAACATCAGATAACATTCTGAAACATGCCGTTCCCTTGGACTAAATCATCAGATAACACTCTGAAGCATGTCGTTCCCTTGGACTAAATCATCAGATAACACTCTGAAGCATGTCGTTCCCTTGGACTAAATCATAAGATAACACTCTGAAACATGCCGTTCCCTTGGACTAAATCATCAGATAACACTCTGAAACATGTCGTTCCCTTGGACTAAATCATCAGATAACACTCTGAAGCATGTCGTTCCCTTGGACTAAATCATAAGATAACACTCTGAAACATGTCGTTCCCTTGGACTAAATCATCAGATAACACTCTGAAACATGTCGTTCCCTTGGACTAAATCATCAGATAACACTCTGAAGCATGTCGTTCCCTTGGACTAAATCATCAGATAACACTCTGAAACATGTCGTTCCCTTGGACTAAATCATCAGATAACACTCTGAAGCATGTCGTTCCCTTGGACTAAATCATCAGATAACACTCTGAAACATGTCGTTCCCTTGGACTAAATCATAAGATAACACTCTGAAGCATGTCGTTCCCTTGGACTAAATCATAAGATAACACTCTGAAGCATGTCGTTCCCTTGGACTAAATCATCAGATAACACTCTGAAACATGTCGTTCCCTTGGACTAAATCATAAGATAACACTCTGAAACATGTCGTTCCCTTGGACTAAATCATCAGATAACACTCCGAAACATGTCGTTCCCTTGGACTAAATCATCAGATAACACTCCGAAACATGTCGTTCCCTTGGACTAAATCATCAGATAACACTCTGAAGCATGTCGTTCCCTTGGACTAAATCATAAGATAACACTCTGAAGCATGTCGTTCCCTTGTACTAAATCATCAGATAACACTCTGAAACATGTCGTTCCCTTGGACTAAATCATCAGATAACACTCTGAAACATGCCGTTCCCTTGGACTAAATCATCAGATAACACTCTGAAACATGCCGTTCCCTTGGACTAAATCATCAGATAACAGTTTTATTCATTTTCAGCCGAAAGGAGACTGGTAAAAATACCAAGTTGGATCCAATTATATATATTAGGATACATATCACCAAGCGGTGTTGTTAGCCTTGTCCAAACAAAAAGAGCACGTCACCACAATCTACTTTTTTACACCCTAAAACTTTATTTGCTCATTACAGTGCGGTTCATGAACTATACGCACAAATATCACAATCTTTTCCAATATGTAGACAAATTATTTAACATTCCTTCACTTTATCTCAACTCTAGCGAAAGTGTCAGAAAGTCCACTTATATCTGACAAACTCGCTTCATTTGCGTTAGAAAGATAGTAGAGCTGGAAATTACTAGAGTTGTATCGAGATAAAGGTTGATCGAGATTATTGTCAAGTACGCAGTGTTAACGAGTGAGAC
>JBCFYV010000941.1:145874-203953 GCA_039000515.1 Timema cristinae | reverse complement strand
AAAGTCATGCGTTTTGGTTTTGGGTTGTCAACACTTGTAAAAGCTCACTACTTTGTTATGGTTGTTAAGTTTTTTAATTACCGGTACGTGTTATATTTTACATTTAAAATAACGTAAACTTAAGTTTTCTCATACTATTTCATTACGTTTAGTAATTTATTTTTTACACAATCCGAAACAATATTTTAAACATAACTAAAAGTACTTATTCTTCGTTTTGGAACTTTATCTGTGATGTGTAATATAGTGCATACATTAGTTAATACCTTTTAATAGAGGCATCGTATTTAATTGAAAAAGAAAACTTGTCATTTATTGAAATATAATAAATTATTTTATAATTATTTTATCATATTTTGAAATATTTAACTGAATAAAATATTTGTATTCACTGCGTGGCTGCATCATTGTAAATAACTTGTTTCCGTCACGTTTAATCACGGGGTTTAGATTTGTCAGTCGCCATTTTGGAGTTATGTTCGTTAGACCTTTTGTGAAAGTGATGTAATTTTTTATTTTCCTTGGGTGGAATAAACCAATAAATAAGCTTTGTGCCCGACATCAAATAAACATGCAAATGATATTGGCCTAAATTACATTCATACATTACCACATATTTTCATTACAGTTATTACGGTTTCATTACGGTTATTAGCTGTTGGCGTAAGGATAAATTAGGGAGACTACTTCTAGTAACTTTTTGAACTGTTATCCAAGTAAACTAGAATCGTGAATGTACTATCTCTTTTTTGTTTTATAAAATACTTTAATAATAATAATAATAATAATAATAATAATAATAATATTTAGCACCGCGTCTTACTACCCGTTCGGGTTAATATATATATATATATATATATATATATATATATATATATATATATATTATATATATATATATATATATAAAAAATACTTTAATATTTCTATTTTAAGAGAGAGAGACAAATCATTCTTGTGCCCCTACAATTTGCAGCCATCCGATGAAATTCAACGGGATATATTCACCATCAACAAATCTTCTTTTTTTAAATATGTTTTTTAGAAAATTTACTTATTTTTTAATCTTAAAAAAAATTACATTTTTTGTAAATTTTCAACTTTTATTATATTTTCTGGTTTGGGTGTGCGAAAGGTGGGGGGACAAAGACGGTTGTGGGTGCCCGTTTGGATACCCACTATTTGCAGAGGGCATCCTAAACCCTAAATCTAGCCCTGGGTCTAAATATCAGGCTCGTATGGTCTAGTTTTCCGGCAATGACTCGAGTACAATCAGACGCGCCCGCTTGTCGGACGCGCATGCGTAAAGCTCTCTATCAAAACGTTATGTGTTTGTTTTACGCTTAATCAAAAACTGCTTGCAATAAAATGTCGGTAAACGTAATTTCAACCTAAATGATTCCTTTGTCAAAGTCATATTAAAGTTTACAAACATGAGTCAAATAGAATCTCATTTATATATTATTAAGTGTCGAAAGGCTATTAAAGCGCAGATAAAAATAAGGTGTTTAAAAAAAAAGAGCTCTAAAATAACTTTAAAGTTGATTGATACTTAGGAAGCCCGCCGCCGTATCTCAGTGGTCAGGAAGACCATTCATGGGTCTAAGAAAGCCTCTTCGATTCCAGGCGGTGCCAAAAATTAAGTGTTTGTTTAAAAGCTCTTTAAACTCCAGAATTATAGTCCCTAAGATACTGATATTTCAGCAGTTTACTGATAACTAATTGTTGCTGTCATAGGTTAAGTTATTTTGTCATATGAAGCGGTGGCCGTAAGGTTTAAGGTGTTTTATATTTATTTATTATTTCATCACCGCGTCTTAATGCCTGTTCAGGTTATACGCTTATGTACTGATTACGCTAATTATTTTAGAACTCAGGTAAGTTAGATTAAAAAGAAATGTACCCCATTCGCGTGGAGGTAGAGTGGAAAAACATTTTGAGAAAAACACCCTCAGTACACCCGACCGAGATTCGAACCTCGATCACCCCATCATCAGTAGTCTAATCTACTAGAAGAGTAGCACGTTAGACCACGCGGCCACCGATGCGAATGATGAAATATTTCAATTACTCAAAATGAAATATGCCTACTTGATGTTTTATTTTAAGAATACTACATGTTAGATCACTGAGACACTGTGCAGACGTTTAGAAATCCTACATTATTTAAGAAGTTGCTAGTTTTGTTGTTGTTGTTTTAATCAAAATGTAGGTGAAATTTATCAGCAGTTTCCGACCAGGTTTAAATTTCCATTTTAAAGTGTTTTTCTTTTTAATAATTCAACTACGTTTCACGCGAAAATTTCTACTTCTTAAATGAAATAATAAGTTTAGAAAAATAGATATAAACTTCCTCTATCGTATAAAGTAATGTTTTTATAGGGTCACAATAGACCATTTTAAGATAATATGGTTTTATGTAAGTAATTACACATGTTTCAAAAACAATTTAAACTTGAAATTTAAACTTTTTAACTGGTCCAGAACTTTTTCCTAAAACACCCTTAAAAACGTAGAACAATTATTTAATTATATGCAGAATTAAATATAGAACTTACAAAGTGAAGTTTAAATTTTATAAGAAGAACTTTATCTGACAGTTAGAAAAGCTACTGGAACTATATTCATGTATTCATACGTCAAGTAATGTTTTTAAGTTTCTTTTAAGCATCACGTCTCTACAACCGTTCGGGTTATAGACATGTGCACTATTTATGCTGATTTTCTAGGAATGAGAAAGGTTTAGTTGAGAGTAAGAGTACCCTCATTTGTGTGCATGGAAAGTGGAAAACCATTTAGAAAAAAAAAATACTTTCAGTTGACCTGAACGGAATTTTAACCCCGACCTCCCCGTCATTGGCGGCCCACTCTATTGCGAGAATGACGTTTTTGACCATGTGACCACTGATATTATGAAAGGCACAACATCCAGTCCCCGGCAGTTAATTTTATAATTTATCACCACCGTGAAAGTGTGAACCAATATTTTCACCAATGATAAATTATCAGCCATGCCGGGAATTGAAACCGGGACCCTTAACTCAATGGGTAGACATGCTAACGACTGAGCTAAGGTGTTGGATAAAGATTAGTTAATAATGAAAATGAAAATTAAACCAAAACAAAAGAAATCCCTGCGTATTATCCTGACCTAAATTTACCTTTCTGACTGGTACTTTTTGCTTCCATCACCAACACAAAGTAGGCCTAATGTATGCGCGACCTTAAGAGCCAAGGCTTTTGTTCTGGCGTCCATTTTCGGTCCTACCGTGCCGAACTATCTTTATTACAGGAAGTGGAGAACGTGAAAACCCCTCCCCCATTCCGAACACGTAAATACCAAAAGTCTAGCGACTTAATGACCACTTTGTTTAGATATACGATTAGCTAATGTAACCGGACAGAACAATCAAAATCGATTTGATTCGTTCTTTAGGATAATAAGTAGTGATGCGTCTGGATGACATCATCTAGATATTGTGATTTTATTGGGAAAATGTGTTGTGAATAACTTTATAGATACATTTTATGGGGTGAGTCCGCAATCGAGCTAAGATAGTGCCAACATTTGCAGATAGAGGGTGTCACGTTGTGGGCACAATGATTCCTCCAGCCGTTAATCTCAGTTTTTTAGACTGTATCTCTTCATTTGTCCTCATGAGGCTGAGTTTTACCCTATTTCAGACCCACTGCTTCACAGAAAAATCTAAACTCGTCAGAGATTAAACCCAGGACCTCTGGATATGTAGCCAAGAACTTTGACCACTAGTACAATTACTAGCATAGTCGTATCCAAAAAAGAGGCACGAAGGGCGTTTTAGGGGTTATAATGTCCCACCTTCTAAATGAAAAATAAAATAATATACAACTAACAGTAGTTAAAATTAAATGAATATACATCCATTATTGATGTTTGTTTTTGAGATAAATCTGACAACAATGATTATCCAAGTAATGCCGTCTATTACGGTTTCGACTATACTATACTCATTAAAATCCTGAATTTTACGAAATAAAATATAAGCAACACTTTTTTGTTGTTGTTTGAGAGGATTTGTCAGCTATTTAAAAAAAGATATATATACACATATTGGAAACAATAATTTTATTTTAATTCATTTCATTACATCATTCAATCACCATAGTAATTTCCTTAATCCCGTATCGGTGGTTACTGAGTCTAAGGCGTCACTTTTGCAATAGATTTATAGATGCAATATCGGGCTTTGAATCCCAGTTGGACGTACTGAGAGCGATTTTTTTTTCTCAATTGTCTCCCATTCTCCCTCCACACAAATTCGGGTACATTTGGTAGAGATCCAACTTTCCTCATCTTTACCTCATCTCAAACCCTTCCTTCACCTCTGACAAGACGTGTATTAATCACAACTTGTGAATGTGTGGAATGCCAGGTCTCCACCGTGGTTCGGATCCCACGTTAAACTGTAGGTCCTTCATTTCATCTCACAATCATCCTACCATTATAGCGTAAGTGCGTACAACCCGAACGGGTAGTAAGACGCGGTGCTAATAATAATAATAATAATAATAATAATAATAATAATTTACCTCATTGTTGTGAATATGTGGATAACGCAAACGAGTAGTAAGACGTAGGGCACAAAAAAAAGTTTAAATATAACCTTCCCCCCTCCCCCTCTCCCAAATTGAAAATATTTCTTGGATACGGTTTTGACTAGTAGGCTATGTTAATTTTGGGCTAATTTTAACATAATTTTTTTTTTTTTTAAAAAGAGCGAGATCCTTCTGAAATACTGAAACGTATTTAAATGTTTGTTATTTCAAAAAAATTGGTTTTCCCCAAAATAAAGTTGAAATATACCATAAATAACCTTTTATTTTGGTTTTAATTGAATTAATTTAAATATTGACATATATATTTTAACTCATTTTCATCGACGTTGTACACAAATTTTTGCAGTTGTGTAACCAAACCGGAGGGTCTAGTCTTCCTTAAACAATTAATTTAGCCATTTATTGTTATGGACATAAAAAGAAAACTCAAAATTATTTTAGGGTTATTTATGTAGTTTTGAAGCAGGGGCGTAGAAACTATGTTGTCAGGGGGGGGGTGTTGGACCCCCCCCCCCCCTTGGAGTTTGATGGACCCTCCTAGAGGGTTTACATATATACGTACAAACAATATTGGCTAGCGGTGTTGTACAATTTTCTATCGGGCCCCTCCCCCTTCATTGTCCCCTAGAAAAATTAGCTTTCCACACCCTTGATTTTAAGCGTGAAGGGCTGTAGTCTTTTGCGAAATATAGCAGTGTGAGAATATTAGCTTCAGGAAGATGGCGCCTTTAAGAAGAAAGCCTCATTTATCTGAGAAATTATACCTGAACTTGTGTTACTTAGTTTATACTTTATTGTTAATTATTATCTAACCATCTTTTATGATATTTTTAAAAACTATTCTATCCAATCTCACTTGCTGAAGCAGATACGATTTTTTGTATTACGTCATCGTCACGGCGACACGTTTATGACGTCATGATATATACCTTTACCAACCTTACTAAAAACTGATTTCGTATTCATCTGCCCGCGCCACCTAGACTTGGCAACGTTGAAGCGTTTGCCCGAGCACAGGCGAAATTACCCGAGTAGCAAATAATTCTCCTTTAGTAGTAATTATTATAATGACATAGGTAGTTTTAGAAAAATAAAAATATTATTAATTTACTAACATATAACTATAAAATCAATAGTTTATAATACGCTTTATATTTAAAACAAGGACATTGTGTAAATAAAGCGGTCCAACAATGGCAGTTATCGGCTCTACTCGTTTCTACTTCAAACGGTTAGTGCGATGAATTATGGTGTGCAGGTATAAGCAATTGCCATGTTTATTCAGCGTTTGCTAATTTTCAGGCTAATTCAACAGGATAAATATGATTTTCTTGTAAAGAAATTCATGTTTTAAAATAATTTAAAATATATATACACTATACTTAAATTATTAATGCAGATATACAAAATAGCTCATATTTTCGAAAGAAACTACAAACTAGTTTGATGAAAAAGAAAATTACTATATAAAATCGAATAGCATGTACTACAATCTTCAAAATACGGTCCTCAAATAACATGATTACAACTGCATTGTCTAGTACCAATTAAGTCTAAGCATATTATCAAGTAGCACCAAATAAGTCATAATGCCACACGTCCATGCAGGAGAATTCACACTCCAGGCGTATAAATTGATTTTATCAACACGAACAAAGCTTAAAATCAAACCATAATACTACGATTTATAGAGGCAAGCACTGGCGCAGCCAAGGGGCAAGGGGGTTTTCAGGGTTGAACCCCCCTCCTCCACAGACCTTGCTACCCACCTACCTCTTTCTCGTCCCTAAAGCTGTTGAGATCATAAATGAGGAACTCTACAAATGAATACATACTTAATGGGCTTCATGTATATACATCCAGAGGTGTCAGTTATGCACCTATGTGGAAAAATGCCAGATTTGCCCCAGATCTGGCTCATCTGGCCCAGATCTGCTTAAGTTCTGGGTATATCTGGCCTAGATCTGAGTAATCTGGCCCAGATATGGACCAGTTCTGGTCAAATATGATTTTCCCACATGGGGAGGATAAAGTTCTCAATTAACTTTCTATGAAGCCAAGGAAAATTAACACAAGACTAAAGTGAATAATTCTAAAAGTGATTTTGTGAGTCAAGAATTAGTGCAAGTTGCTTATTTGAATTTTCAGATTTTAGCTCATAAATTACTTTATAACTCAAATTTCCAAAATACAATTTATTGAAACTCTTGCATGTTTTTATATTCTAGCAGTATGCATGGATAAAAATTTGTTCATAAAAACGTAATAGTTATAATAATTATAGAATTATAATTTTTTTATAGATTTTAAATTATTTTGGATATTATTGTATTTCTTTTGACGCATTTGCATTTTGCAGTACCTAAATTTTCAAATTTTCCCGCGGAAAAAAACAATTGACCCCGCTTAGTTGATTAGTGAAACTACCCCGTCCCCCAACTCGAGAAAAGAATTCTGGCTTCGCCAGTGGTGGCAGAATATATATGGAGTTTTAGTTGAGACACAAAACAAACAAATAACCTCTTATCCCACCACTAAGTAGATGCTAATAAAATCTATACCTGTCATAGAACATGTATCTTTAATTCGGACTAATCATTCTGTCAATTGAGATAATTTTATTTAAAAAGACCAGAGGGACAACCAGAAAGGTACCTTGGAAGGGAGATTAAAATGTATTGAAACTATCCTGGAAAATGTTTTCTGAGAAATATCGGCTTTGCTGTTGTAGGTTCAACACCCCTATTATTAAAAATATTAAAAGTGCTTGTTTTGATTTGTTTTAAATTTTCAGGCTATTGTAAACACTTATTTATTTTAAGTTTGATAGTTAAAATCGAGTTATAAATATGTTTTTTGTGATTGTACTTAACCTACATTTTAGTATATACTGGAAGTTTTCTCAACAAATTTGTTTTTAGTTTCTTTAGTTATTATCTTATCAGTTGACTGCTTGAAGCTCACTCCTTGCAGCAGACAATTTTCTTTCGAAATTTTGGTTTGACGAAGTCTTATTTTCTCATTGGTTGAAACGGTCACGTGATTACGGATATTGACAGAAACTACTCCCGCTACACCCTGAGCATTTGCAACCAAAAGTGTATAAAGTTTTTTTTTAAATATTTTCTTCAAATAAGTTAAGAGTTTAATATCGAAAGTAATAAAATATCTATCTGTTTACAATGAGTAATTCTTACGCTATAGTAGCGCTATCACTGGTATTTCATACTAACTATTTTGATTTAAGTAAGGGAAAGTATTATTGGTGTTAGATTAGCTTACATATGCCAAGTTCATCTAGCTGACAGAAGAATTCCACAACCTCATAACCGTTTATCCTAGGGGAAAAGAAGAGATGAGCAGGGTGACAACAACCGACTTTAAAACCAGATATAACCATTAGTTTAGGATTAAACCGTTAGAAAGCACTCCAAACATTAAAACATGAATCACGTTATAAGTTATGACAAAAGATGGCAGTAACAGATATGAATAAATTTAATTGTATCACAAATAATAGTAAATCAATTATTTGTGAATTAAGTAAAGGATAATGTTAATGTAAATAATGATAGTTAATATTAATTATGTGTAAAAAGAAACCCATCTGCGGAATGAGCACAAATGGTGGGGATCATCGTTATTATCAAATTATATGTATTTAACGTTAGATATTACTCCTCTACACTACTGCCACATTTGAGGGGCCACAGTTTCTATATTTGAATCTGCGGACCTAGCACACATGGTGGGGAACATAGTTCAATATGTCTATAATTCCCCTGCTAAGTGTGGAACCGAGGTCTGCCGTTATTTTGGAAATATGCCTTCAAACCTAAATTAGACTCGAAATTAGCACTGCGCGACCGCCGGTTTAAGGGGCCACAGTTTCTATATTTGAATCTGCGTCATGAGCACACATGGTGGCAATTATAGTTCTATATGTCTATAATGACCCTGCATAAGTGTGGAACCCGGGTCTGCCGTTATTATCGAATTATATGTATTTAAAGTTAGATATTACTCCTCTACACTACCGCCATGTTTAAGGGGCCACAGTTTCTATATTTGAATCTGCGTCATGAGCACACATGGTGGCAATTACAGTTATAGGTGTAAAAAGAGACCCTGCATGGTCGTGGAACCTGGTTCTGCCGTTATTTTCAGATTGATTGCCTTTAAACTATAATAACCTAATACAGACATGTTGGGCGCTAGTTTAAGGTGCCACAGTTTCTATATTTGAATCTGCGGCATGAGCATACATGGTGGGGCTCATAGTTCTATATGTCTATAATGACCCTGCATATGTGTGGAACCCGGGTCTGCCGTTATTTTGGAAATATGCCTTCAAACCTAAATTAGACTCGAAATTAGCACTGCGCGACCGCCGGTTTAAGGCGCCACAGTTTCTATATTTGAATCTGCGTCATTAGCACACATGGTGGCAATTATAGTTCTATATGTCTATAATGACCCTGCATAAGTGTGGAACCCGGGTCTGCCGTTATTATCGAATTATAGGTATTTAAAGTTAGATATTACTCCTCTACACTACCGCCATGTTTAAGGGGCCACAGTTTCTATATTTGAATCTGCGTCATGAGCACACATGGTGGCAATTACAGTTATAGGTGTAAAAAGAGACCCTGCATGGTCGTGGAACCTGGTTCTGCCGTTATTTTTAGATTGATTGCCTTTAAATTTTAATAACCTAATACAGACATGTTGGGCGCTAGTTTAAGGTGCCACAGTTTCTATATTTGAATCTGCGGCATGAGCACACATGGTGGGGCTCATAGTTCTATATGTCTATAATGACCCTGCATATGTGTGGAACCCGGGTCTGCCGTTATTTTGGAAATATGCCTTCAAACCTAAATTAGACTCGAAATTAGCACTGCGCGACCGCCGGTTTAAGGCGCCACAGTTTCTATATTTGAATCTGCGTCATGAGCACACATGGTGGCAATTATAGTTCTATATGTCTATAATGACCCTGCATAAGTGTGGAACCCGGGTCTGCCGTTATTATCGAATTATATGTATTTAAAGTTAGATATTACTCCTCTACACTACCGCCATGTTTAAGGGGCCACAGTTTCTATATTTGAATCTGCGTCATGAGCACACATGGTGGCAATTACAGTTAAAGGTGTAAAAAGAGACCCTGCATGGTCGTGGAACCTGGTTCTGCCGTTATTTTCAGATTGATTGCCTTTAAACTATAATAACCTAATACAGACATGTTGGGCGCTAGTTTAAGGTGCCACAGTTTCTATATTTGAATCTGCGGCATGAGCACACATGGTGGCAATTATAGTTCTATATGTCTATAATGACCCTGCATATGTGTGGAACCCGGGTCTACCATTATTTTGGATAAGTGCCTTCAAACCTAAATTACACTCGAAATTAGCACGAAATGGTAATGCTAAAAAAATAAAAAGGGTTCTTTAAAAATATTTTATTAATTTTATTTTACTCATTTCTATTTTTTTAATTTCGTTCCAAAATATATAGTTTAATATTAATTTTTTTTATTATTTTATTATTATTATTATTATCATTATCATTATTTTATTATTATTATCATCACTCCGTCTTACTAACGGTTCGGTTTGTACGCACTTACGCTAATGTGTAATGGTAGGGTGATTGTGAGATGAAATGGAGGACCTACAGTTTAGCGTGGAATCCGAACCACGGTGAAGGCCTGGCACTCCACACATTCACATGACGTCTTGTCATAGGTGAAGGAAAGGTTTGGTAATCAGATATATCTGTGCCTGGACCGAGGATAGAACCTCAGACTCCATCACAGAAGTCCGACACATTACCCCTAGACCACCAGGTCACCTTTACAATTGTCAAATGATTTTAAAAAAAAATTAAAACTCAAGATGGCTAAAATTTATTTTTGATATTGTAATCCTTAAAGATTTATTATTTTTTTTAGTCACAGTTTAATAATTAAATTTGATGAGAAATTACACCTAGTTTCCGGAATCGAGTTCAAAATATTTGTCTAAGAAATACCATAGCTAATATTTCCAGATTCTGCCTACCCATACAGTATATATCGGCCTACATTTCAATCAAGTAGAGTAGGGACGAGGAAGGTTAGAATTTATGGGGGTTCAAAGTATGAAAACACAAGGAAAAATTAGTTAATTTCATTGGGTCAGAGCTTAAAACCCGATTTCTCCGTTTCCGGTAAATTAGACTAGATTAGTTTAACATTTTGTTCACGAGCCCATTGATGTATGTCTTTAATAGCTGTCTTGTACCTAAAAAAAAACTCCTTGTATAAGAGGGCATAATCACTTTATGAAACTAATCCCCCCAAACCTGCCTGATTTCCACATATGATTTTGTAAAATATTGAAAACGAAAAGTGCCATTATTAAACAAGTTGCAGTCAGTCTGCATCCTGGCGTCTGAGAAGGATGTCCTCATTGCAGCGATAAAAGGGCTTAAAGATGGTCTTGGGTTCGATGTCCATCTTAACTAGCTAGAGATCACTACTGTGTGAATGACCTGTGATCTGATCTCCAACATGACCTTGACCCGTTGGCTGGGGAGCTGAGAACTAATAGCAGTTTCAGGATTTTTGTTCGGATGACCAGCCCGAACTTTGAGCGTGTTTTAAATACGAGTGGATCGTCGTAGTGGTATCTGCAGATTATTGCCCTAAAATGTATTCGAAATATTTTATGGGAAAAGATATATTATTGTAATAAGCCCTCACTCGACTTAATAGTTAGAATTTGAGTCATTAAAGGCTATCGATTTTACATAGATATTTAGGTTTTGCTGTTTAATTTGGATAACAAAAAATATATTGTCCCCCTTCATGCTACGCTGATAGCTTTAGCTCTCTATCTATTTGTTGCACAAAGCCACTTAAGTGAGAATTGTTGAACTGCTGTTATTTTTAACCAAAGAGAAATATTTTATTTACCGATCTAAAACAATACACCAATCATGGTTTCAATGGTAGTGTACACAAATAAAGATTGTACAGATGATTCACTACCCACACAAAAGGAAAACCTGTTAAATTCACTATGAATATTGGGTTTTAGTTTTAGGCCACTATTTTTATCGGCATCCTGGACCTCAAACCTTTAAAATTAGTGTTCGTTTGTCAAAACCTGTTCAGCCATTTCCTCATAAGTTCTATTACTGGACACGAGCTTATCAAATTATATATAAGATGATGATAGTTGACTAAAGAGAGAGAATACATCATTTAGGGATACTGTTATTATTATTATTATTATTATTATTATTATTATTATTATTATCATCATCACTCCGTCTTACTACCCGTTCGGTTTATACGCACTTAAGCTAATGTGTAATGGTAATGTGATTGTGAGATGAAATGGAGGACCTACAGTTTAACGTGGGATCCGAACCACGGTGGAGGCCTGGCACTCCCCACATTCACAAGTTGTGATTAATACACGTCTTGTCAGAGATGAAGGATCAAGAAAGGGTTTGATAATCAGATAAATCTGTGCCGGGACCGAGGATTGAACCCCGGACCCTAGCACAGAGGGATATTATTCCAGTTGAAAAGGATTAGCAGTAACTTTCGATTGTACAAACTGTCCTCTATTGGTGCAAAATATTTTAAACCCAAATGTTTCTTTGATCTTTACCGCCACCCAACGGGAAACGTGCAACATGTAAAACTTAAAATTTGTTTTAAGACTACAGTGTTTTCAAACATTTTTCAATTGATTTTCCAATAAGTTGTAAAACATTGTTTCAAAACACAGCTTCTACAACTTGTATAGTCTAAACGCACCACGTCTTACTACTCGTTCGGGTCATACGTCCATGTACTAATTATTCAAATGGGTTCTTATATGAGGAAAGTGTAATTTAGATAAAGCGCACCCGCATTTTTGTGGAAAGAGAGTGTTAAAACATTTAGTGAATAAAAACCTCAGTACACCCGACCGAGAGCGAACCACGATCTCCTCGTCCTCGGCAGTCTAATCTAGAGCGAGACTAGTGAGTTAGACCATGTGGCCACCGAGGTGTGTTACAATCTTCTCAGTACAATCACAAACCTGACGGATTAAACTGTTGTTAGCTAATATTTAAATCGAGTCTTCGTCGGGTCTACTGAGGATACATTTTGATAAACTGTTTCCCACTCTCTCTTCGAGCAAATACGAGTGCCTTTATCCCTAACACTTTGTCGTAATTAACAAACCCGAATGCGTATAAAGACGTGGTGCTAAAAATATATATAGTATGCGTGTCATTATAATATCATATCTGTAATGTTTACACACACTGAAATATTAGGACGTTTATAGAAAATACAATATAACGATGTTTTGTATAATAATCTCTTGTTGCCTTCCCTGGTTGTGTATAGAAATGAAATGTTTGTCCGTCTCTCTATCTGTAAGTCTATTTGTTCCTTTATCACGCCCAAACCCCTGTACCAGCTGACTCTTAAATCTGGCATGGGTACACACATATAGCTCATTGAATAATTAAAATTTACTTACGCCATTTGGTTTCAAAGTAGCAGCTATAAAACAATCACGTCCAAATCACGTGACAGTTTACTAAAAGATTAAAATATCAAAATTGATAGTCAATATAGCTACTCAAGCGATGTTTTGTAAAATTAGTATCTAAACACAATTTAACATTACAAACAAAAAATCTCATTTTTTCCGTTACAAAGACATAAAGGGTACAATGTACACCTCGAAATAAGAAATTTAAAATTTTGATTGGATTTTTTTAAAATTAATTAAGGAAAAATGAAATAGGCTTATAAATGAACGCTGAAAAAATAGTTTAGATAGTATTGCTAACAACATATAATTTGATATACTCAGAGCTCAAATATTTATGTACAATTTTAACTAGCAATAATGGTATTAGATTAGAAATTAGGAAAATAAAACAGTCGGGAAATGCTTACTAGTATTCGGTCAGTTAGTTGTAGTCATCTTGCCTGCTGTAAAGGAATGTAAAACTCAGAATATACAAAACAATAATTTACCTGATGCTCTCTATGGGTGCTAAACATGGTCTCGTACCTAATTACGAAACTACGCTTAGGTTGCTCGAAAACAAAGTGCTTAGGAAGATTGTAGGTCCAAAAATGGATGACAATAGTAGGGAGTGGAGGAGGTTACATTGGGAAGAGCTACATACCCTGTGTCATTAACAGATATTGTTAGGCTAATTAAATCTCGCAGATTATGGTGGGCAGGACATGTACCATCAAGGCACTGACTGTTAGAGCCAATGGGAAGAGACCAGGGGAAAGACCCAGATGCAGATGGGAGGATAACATTAGAATGGACCTGAGCTATACTGGATAGAGCTAGCCCAGGATAGGGATAGGTGGAGTACCTTTTTAAGTGCGGCAATGAACTTTTGAGTCCCTAATGCCATAGAGTAAGTATATACAGTAATTAGAAACTTAGTCGGAAGAAACAAAATGAAGAGTTTGTTTTTTTCTTTATGTTGGTAGCAAAACGTTGCCCGGGGTAACCATGAAATTCAATGTAGGGCTACCCAAGACAACGCCGGGTACTTCTGCCAGTGATTACATAAAGGTGTCCCAGTAACTAATCAGGGTTTTTAAATTAAATATATATTACATCGAGTAATTATCTTCAATCAAACACCGGGATGTATAGCTGGCTGGTGAGACAGTCGCGCGGTTACTCGGTTGCATCACTCACCCTGACGCACCATCTTAAAAACAACTCTTTAATCGAGGAAACATTCTATTCTCACAACCTTGGGCTCAAGGAGCTTAGAAACAAAGATATATAGAAAACTAAAATTTGGCATGTATACTTAGGACAACTCTTGAGGATTTGTACATAAGTAATTTTTAACAGCTTTTTCATATATTGTGAGTCTGACGCCTTTGACCCCGTGAAAATCACTACAGGTAGCTACATAACAAAGTGAGGGGCTAGGGGAAGGGGGCTATCATAGACTTAGTCTCTCTCAGAGTGTATATTGTTTTCTTATTCTAAGTCTTTCACCACGATAAAATTTAACCCTCAAATTTAGAGAAAAATCTCAACCTTGAGTTTAAAGCGAGATTTCTCGAAACCATTTAATTTATTCGGGCAACGCTGGGCACTTGCCATTAGATAAAATAATAAAACAAGAAAAAAGACCTCTGAAGGTAAAATACTGCAAAAGGCAAACTAAACAGTTATTCCTAGAAAAAATATAGAAAGGCACATTTGATAAGAAAATATTTGTTCTCGATAATATTTAACTTTTAATACAATAATGATAAATTATATTTCATTGTCACTAAAAAAAAATTCAATTATATTGATATGTGTTGTTAGTTTTCAAAATATGTTTCAATTTAATTTCAAATTAAATTGACTTAGTAAATAAATACTAACGACAGTAGGGCACTCTTAATATAACGGGGAATTTAACGTATTTCACTTTACGCTTATACTTCTCAAATTATTCAGTGGAAGGAGAAATCACTTCTTTCCCAACATGTGAATTCCAGACCAAAACATTCGAACGTAAAGTCCTTTAAATAAATTGCATATTAAAATTTAAACTGTCAACCAAGGCCGGGTCTAAATTATTTTGCCGCCCTGACTAGATCAAGAATGGTAATACTGTATCACACTCGACTACATACACCCTTTCCCATCCCTTACAATATCTTCGTTATAAGCTGTAACTGCGAATAAGCCCAAGTACAGAAACATGGGTTGAGTTGCAGCTAGAGATATTATTAACTGACAAAAGGTATGACAAGGGTGAGGAGGGAGGTGTAGGTGTGTGTCTGGGGGAGGGGGTTTGGGAGGGAAAGGGGTTTACTAAGAAAATCTCCCGAACAAAGATACTGGGAGCTGTCAAACTCTCTTTAAAACCAACTATTATTTTGAATACAAGGTTGCCGCTATGTGCACTGTTGCGCAGGTCAATTTAAGATATTATGAACTAACCTCTCTTAGTCGCATCTCGCAGTTGATGTAAATCTGAACAATACATTTTTGCAATGTTTGAAATGTAAGGGCACATATTTTCAAGCCAAAAATCATTCTTTTTATAATTAAACTTAGTTTCTGGAGTAACTTTTTCTTAGACGGATCGGCAACGTTGTAAAAGACCCATCCCCATTGTAAAAGAAAATAAACCTGTCCCAAAAGGATGTTTGGAAGGGCGGGAAGAAGTATTCACGATGTCAAATAATAACTGCCCACCTCGACCCCTCTCTTCCCCCCAAATATGTTAATAGTCACTAACAATAATTGCAAGAGAGAGCGAAAAATAAATTCTCATCTAATCTATTCTAATCTATATCTATGGTCGTAATATTCGAACAATCGATATATTTCTAATAAACTGGAAATAGACATGGGAACCCAAAAGCGGATAAAATATTTTGATTTTCATTTAGCTTTAATCCATTATTTTGGGGCGAATAAATTCAAAGTTAAAGAAACAAATTATGTTTTTAAGTCCCGTATCCGTTATAAATCCAATATGAATCTTTTAATAAGTCAAAATTATCATCTTTAGTAAATTAAAATCTTAGTAAATTTTGGTGGCACACAGGTTGGGAACCACTGGGGTATAGCCTACTCTTTTGGACAAATTATTCTAATGTGTTAGGGATTAATAAGGTTGGATTAAGAGGAAGTGTACCTTCTTTTGCATGGAGGAAGAGTGGAAACCCATTTAGAAAAAAACACCTTCACTACACCCAAATCTGATTTGAGCCCCAGTCTCCCAGTCTCCTTGCTTAGTATATTACAAAAGTGACGTTTTAGACCATGCGGCCACCGAGGCGGATACAACTAATTACTAATTATGTAAAAATCTAAAATCTAAAGTAAATCACCCTTTTAACATTGTACACAGTTTCCCAGCATTTTGGATACAGCTAGTCAAGCTGTATTGAACTACATGCAAATACTTCATAATGATAGCTCAACGTTTATGCACCGTTTAACCAGACCAAAAAGATCGCACAGTGACGTCATAATTTGTATGATAATTGTTTATAAAAGATTGTTATTTTATTCAAGTTCTCGTTGTGCCTACCTACTTCATAAAATTTTAATTCTAACTATACGGCATCCATTAAAAAAAATTAGTCCTTTTAGTTAAGTTGAAAGCTATGCTCATTTTGTAATTAACATTTAACTAAGAGTAAAACCTAATTTATTTCCCTGAAGGTAGGTATACAAGAGGTTTCATTTATTTATATGTTATGTTGAATTATTGATTACGGGTCCCTACGTTGTGCGCCAATTGAAGTGTTATTGAAATATTCGTCCCGCGTGATGGGCGCCAATTGAAGAATTATTGGTGATTTAAATCTTGTATAATTAATACACACTTTTTATGTTGACATGTTTTTTTATTTATAAATCTCAGTTTATTTCAGGAGAAAATAGATCATGGAAATTCGGCCTATTGTAGGGATCGCGGACAGAAGTTGCAGTCCGAGTAGTTCAAGGACTGGACGTCAATGATGAGTAGTGGAGTACTGTTCTTACATTGCACCATTCTATGTATATATATCCATTGCTCATGGAAGCTTCGAGAAGGTCGTGTTATAAAAAATTAAAATACAAGACAAGAACATCACGGTTTTACTAGGAGCTTCGAGAGCCGGAAACTGACTCAAGTTACTTTTTAAAATCTCTATTCGAACTTTCCAGAAGAGGAAGTTATTATTTAAAAATCTTATATTGTCAACTTGACTTTACTAATGTCACGTGCGTGACGTCACTGATCAGTGGCTTTTGCCTTCTTAGAAGAAGTGCTTTAAGCGCCATTTAATATACTATATAATTTAAATAATATTAAATACGTTTATAAAATTAGGACGATATTATTGTCAATGCTTTCACATACTTTTCGGGGCAAGTCAGTTACATTACAGTTAGTAAGAGGACAAAGTGTGTAGTTGCCTTCCACCTTGAAAAATATTAACTTTAAATTTGAAGGTACTTGACCTTGACCCAAGCACTTGTTTTGTCTGCGGCGCATTTTTTATGCTATTCTAAAAATATTCAAGGAGTTTTGATATTTTGTAGGAAATATTTAATGGTTCCGTAACTAAAATTTAATTGAGAAACGCTGTTTATGGTATCGCAGCTCAAAAATGTTGTACAACCCACAGTGTATTTATACCATAATACTATGATATGCTTGTTTGAGATAAGTGAACCGTGATCTAACACAATTTCAAAATTATGTACCTCTGACGAGACATCTTGTGAATGTGGGGAATGCCAGGCCTCCACCGTGGTTCGGATCCACGTTAAACTGTAGGTCCTCCAATTCATCTCACAATCACCCTACCATTACATATTTAGCGTAAGTGCGTATAACCCGAACGTTAGTAAGACGTGGTGCTATAATAATAATAATAATAATAATAATAATAATAATAATAATAATATAATAATAATAATTATAATAATAAAATAATATAGTGCTTGCGCCAGTGTGGGGAGGGGGGAGTGTACTACTATAGGGTTGGTTGTGCGGCGAAAGGGGGGGGGCGGGGGTGTTACAATCAGGCCGATAGATGGAGGAGGAACTTTCCTATAGTCACCCCGAAATGAAATACTGGCTATGTCACTGATTCCGGACGGGCAGAAAGACGCAAAACTAAACAAAGATGTTTGCAACAAATAGTAAAACTCTCAGTATATCTTAAGAGTATTTAGTGATGTAATCCAGTACGAAAAATTGAATACTAATTCATTTATTGTCGTTCTTCTCCAATTCACTACTATTAACATATTGATAAGTAATTAATATATGACTAAAAAGGGCTACTTTTAATCCACTTGTTGTCTCCCTCATTTCGTTGCCCCTCAAACAAAATATTTTTTTACTAACGCAGTATAAATTTTACATTGAGTGTCTTTATTGTTATTTGTGTTTGTTGATACCAGCAAAGGGTGCGCTGCAGCTAGGGCTGTGCATATCGGGGCAGACATCTGCTCAACTATTACGCCGGTTGAGCAGTAACCTTTTGAGTGGCAGACCTTTAAAAGAAAATGTCCTGTTTATGTTTGGCGTGAACGATTTTCTGGTAAATATTAAGTTCGAATTGTTTCACTGAGTACACTTTGATTGACCGGCTTTAACAAAATATAACAAAAACACTCTTCTAAACTCATGTTCACAACAAGGACTCACACTGACAAAGTTGACCATGCGGTTAAAAACAATAATTAAATTATTATCTAGGTTTATCAGAAGCGTGGTCGTGCTCACAGTCCCGACCATCCCAAAGCTTTCGGAGGAAGACCACATAAAGCTTCTAAGATTCAACGCCTAATTCGTTTAGTGGTGAATGGAATTACTCATCCTAACTTCAATAAATCTATAATGTCGAGTTAGCAGTTGGAATATCTTGGCTCTAAGCATTATTGTTTAAAAAGTAGACACACTTGTATAGGTGCCAATAAACAAAATTTCAAGGTTTGGCGTGTGTATTTTTGCAAAAACAAAATAGTTATTGACGATATAATCCATGGGGCCAAAAAGACACTTCATAAGTGTAGAATAATAATGTAAAAATTAATAATTTGAAAACCATATTTGTAACACACATACGGATTTTTTTTAATAGGTACTCAATTCCTCGTCAACTAACGGCAAGGAAAATGTGAGCCTAACTTCTTAAGCCACGCAGCCACTCTTGTTAGTGATATGTAAATTACTAAAAAATAAACATATTTCAAATCTATTGTTATTGTAACTCTTGTAACTTAATGTAACATAATTTCAGAACAAAATGCAGTGTGGGCCATAGATATTTATGGCTTGTTTATTCAAGATCCGGAACGATCAACTTGGATTCTTTTTAACGGTATGTGCTAATACTCAATGTTTACACTGAAGTACACGTTATTTGAATTTTTAACTGACTGACACCTTTAGTGACTTGTTTGTGGCGGTAAGAACCCAGAGTGCGTGTGTATATAAAAGTGCTATCTCGTCATGTATGCCCAATAGTCCAAAACATCAACACACACTTGTTGTGAATGTTCAGCTCTTTATACAGTGTGTTTGTTTAGCATGATGGCATAATTGGAAAGGAGGGAGCCGAATAATAGTATAAACTAGTAGTAAACTAATAGTTGGGGGTTAACCCATACTTTTATACCTAAACCTTCTGACTAACCAAACACCACAATGTACACAATTTTATTTAATCAACTTCTTTACAAGTCCGTCACTTTATTGTTCCTTTGATCTCCCATCAAAAAGGGCCATCATGGCAAGTAGCCCACATAGGAGATTACAGAACAACAAATGAGAGGGAAATTAATCCAAAAGACATTGTCTCTAATTCAGTAATGTAGATATACATAATTAGGGGGAATTAGTGAAGGATGGAGAGGGCCAAAGGGGGAAAGGGGGTGATCGGTCAAGTTCGTTAGAAAAATTCAAACACCAAACATATAATTTCTCAGACTATATTGTAACATTAAGGCCTTTTCAAGTTTGTGTGCACAATCTATTGGTGAAGCAATTTGCCTTAAAGAAAATTCAAGTGTATTAAAATTTTTATTCAATTCTAAACCTATTAAAATGATTTGATAACATAATATATTTTATATTTGATTCATTTTATAGGTTATGGGTCATCCTTCAAACAAAAGAATGGATATGGTCCATTGGAATCGACGTGGGGTAACTTTAGTAGAGACCCACTTGAGAACTATACTTTAAAGTGGGGTCGATTGGGGTGATCACCACCAATTCATAATGAATAGATTTTATATGAATACAGACTTATTTTACTAATGTATATATATATTTTTTTTGTGAGAACGACTTTTTGTTTTATGTTGTTTTCTTGGGTTAAAACTACAAATATGCTTATCAAAATTGTGGTTTTATTAAAATTCCTATTATTATTATTATTATTATTATTATTATTATTATTATTATTATTATTATTATTATTATTATAATTAAAAAAATAATAACTAAAATAATTATTTTCATAATTTAGCAATTTCATCATTATTAATTAAATATTATATTTATACTTGAGGACAGTGAAAACCAATGACTCTTCCTGACTACAATATCTGATCCATCCTCGCTTAAGAACACAATTTGTGGGGAGAAAATGTTGGACAAATGTGTATTTACAATAGTTGAAGAAATTTATCAGAAAGTGAATTGTCAATGTATTGCTTTGTTTTATTTATGGGTGGATACATTTAATTTGTGTAACATTTTTGTTGGTTGCAATTTGTCTATTGAATTAAATTAAATTTAATTAGAATGGGATGAATCATAAATTTAATATATAATTTTTAACCCATATCACCAACAAGATCACTCGTTCCTCAGTGTTTCACTTTAGCCTGGCCGTTATATAGGACTACACAACTGGGTGGAGGGTGGGGCTGCTCAAGCCCCCCTTTTATATTTTGTAGGGGCTTGGACTATATTAAGCCCACCTATCCCCACCCCAGTATGTTACACGTATATTAAAAACCATCTATAAAATAGTTTAAATTACTGACAGACTTACCCCATGCGCCATGCCCATTGTCAGCAATTAATATTATGAGTAGTTAAATACAACAGAAAAAATAAAAATATCCATCATAATCACCTGTCACTATAAGCTTGGTAATTAATTCTAAGTAATAATAAGAGACCTGTTGTCCCAGCCGAAAAATATGCTGTCTTTTCAAAAATTGATTTATAATTTAATTTTATTTTTAAATATTTTAAATTAAATTAATAAAGAAAAAACTGAATGTTAAAATTTGATACTATGTATTTAAAACCATTAATGTGTGTAGGCCTATTTAGAATGTTTAAAAACTCCTATTTTACCAGATGATTATATTGCCGCCTATAGAATAAATTTTGTGGATAGAAATGTCAGCAGACGAGTATTTAAAGTGAAAAAAAAAGAGATGGTACAGTTTAAAATAGTTCAAACTGTGTTTTCCATTATTATTAAAGACGATGTAGCCAACATACTAAAATTAAGCTTTTGCGCATAATATGACTGTAATAGTAATATAAACGGCCGTGATTTTGCGACCCCTGAATTAACTCTTGCGGTCTGTTAAACAAGAACATAGATTTACAGCTACCTGCTTCAGAAATAATGCTACCCCCTCCCAAAGCAGACCTTTCTGACTTGGTTGCATTGTTTAGTCAGGAATGTGGATTTTCAAACCATTCTAATAAAGAGTGCACAAAGTTAGAACTCGGCTCGTTGGCGTAGTTAACTAGTGTCGTGTTAAACTAGACTGCCGAGGATGGAAAGATTGGGGTTCGATCCCAGTTGGGTGCACTGAGGGTGGTTTTTCCCTAAATGGTTCCTCATTGTCTCTTCACGCAAATATGGGTGCGATTTCTCTAAATTACATAAATTACACCTACCTCATCCCTAATTCATTAGTGTAATTAGTACATAGGCGTATAGCCCAAACGGATAGTAAGACGTGGTAATAAAAAATAATAATAATAATAATGCCCCCTTCAGACGGAGCAGCTTCGATGGCGCTGTTAACGGCCTGAGTGGTTGTCTCCACCACTAAAAATAGCGACGCTCATCTCGAAACCTACAATTGAATTATAGCTTTTAGGATGAAATTGTGTGAAACCTTCTTTGCTGTTGCGGAGGAGAGGCGACACCTGAACAAGTGACCTTGAAATGTATATTTACTAAAAGGGAAAGGGAGGAGCTACTAATGCCTATACAGGCCAATGCCATATACCATATACTGAGGGATGTGGACCGGTGGAGCTACCTCGATGAGATAATGGACAGGTATCGAAAGCAGAAAGGGACAGACACATGGACAAACTAAAAGAAAGAAGACAAAGACAGAACCAAGGCTCGAGACAAAACATACAGGAAGAAACAACTGAGGAAGAAGTGGCGAGTGAAGACGAGGGAGACGGAGGAGAAGAAACATCAGACTTAGACTAGACGTTACCAAACTGGTGAAACAAAACACATCAAGTGTAATAAAAGGGAGGGTGGACTAGATTTTGATGTTCTCTGGATATATTTAGAGCTCTAGCCGAGTAAAGGTGTCTCAGGGATACTAGTGATGAATATCGCTGATGAACCAGGGACGCCTGTAGTACCGGCTAGGGGAGAAGGAAGGTAAGTGGATTCAGATGAGACGTCGGAAGTTGGTCCTTAGTCTAAAAGCTCTGCTAGCTTGGAAACAAGAGTGATGCTGTGCAGGAGCTATCAAGCACTCCAGGAATGTCGACTGGCCACGGTAGGAAGTGAACAGAAAAAAAATGGTACTCCTTACAAGGAAAAAATATAAACCGATTGTGTAGATGACGGCACTAGGTATAAATTAGATTAAGTTAGATTTAAGCCCAAAGTAGACATATCAATAGATAAATAAATGTATATAGTCAAAATAACTTAAATAGGGAAAGAGGGACAAGTAAAGTTATAAGTTATCATAAATTAAATATTGGTATTGATATATTGTAGACAGATATGCTAACAGGCACAGGTTAAGGTAAATTGGTAATGATCAATAACAGGACAAGTAGTTTTAGTAGTAGTATATGTTTATATTCCAGAATATGTATGTGTCAATTTTTTTTTTTTTAGATTAAAACTATATATAAGGCATATTGTAATATGAACAGAGCAACAAAATCCTGATTTATAGTAAAATAAGATGTCAGGACAAATGTATAAGGAAATTAAAAAACAAAAAAAACCCAATACAGAGGATTTTATAACAGAGATTGAAAAGTGGACGGTACTATCTATGATCATCAAATAGGCATGAAACAAGCCCCGATTAGGTCTTTCAAAAAGCAACTTAGCAAGTTACTTTTGATACGTTTATTATTTATAGGTGTGAAAAACATCATCGTTAAAAGGAGATCTTTTTCCACATCCACTTTCACTTGAAGATTGATTTTTCAAATTCTAGAAATAGCTTGTGTAGGCAAGAATTAAAGCACTCTTTAGCAGCACCACCAATGGCCGTTAGCAGCACCACCATTGTCCGCTAGCAGGACCACTGACGGCCGTTAGCAGCACCACCTATGGCTGCTAGCAGCAACACCGACGTCCGTTAGCAGTGCCACAAACGGTCGTTAACAGCAACCAATTAAGAGCACTACCACAACCAAAAGCACTAACCCATTAGTAGTGCATCCGACGAACATAAGAGCACTATCGACGGAGTTTAGCAGCACCGCGTTAGCACCCACTGAAATGAATCATACCGAATGAACACTTAATGCTAAGGGTGCTACAAGGTATCTAACTGAAAAGCAGAGTAGACTTTTAAAAATCTAAAATTATTTATGAAGGACATATTCAAATAAAACCTTCAGAGATTAAAAAAATATTAAATTCAAATATATATTTTTTGATAAATTAGAAACCGGCACATAATATTAATCAAAACTACGTTTAAAATGATATTCAACAAAATAGCTAATAATTTATGAAATAGAGCAGAAATAATAAAATACTACAACGAACATCAGTGTTTACTGTACATTAATATTATTATTATTAGCACCGCGTCTTACTACCCGTTCGGGTTATACGCATTTACGCTAATGTGTAATGGTAGGGTGATTGTGAGATGAAATGGAGGACCTACAGTTTAACGTGGGATCCGAACCACGTAGCGGCCTGGCATTCCCCACATTCTGTACATTAATAGAAACTAATAATATATGATGCAAATACCAAAATAGTGGCACCTTAATCTGGCATCCTACAGCTCTGTATTAGGTTATTATAGTTTAAAGGCAATCAATCTGAAAATAACGGCAGAACCAGGTTCCATGACTATGCCGGGTCTCTTTTTACACCTATAACTGTAATTGCCACCATGTGTGCTCATGACGCAGATTAAAATATAGAAACTGTGGCACCTTAAACCGGCGGTCGCGCAGTGCTAATTTCGAGTCTAATTTAGGTTTGAAGTCATATTTCCAAAATAACGGCAGACCCGGGTTCCACACATATGCAGGGTCATTATAGACATATAGAACTATGATCCCACCATGTGTGCTCATGCCGCAGATTCAAATATAGAAACTGTGGCACCTTAAACTAGCGCCCAACATGTCTGTATTAGGTTATTATAGTTTAAAGGCAATCAATCTGAAAATAACAGCAGAACCAGGTTCCACGACCATGCAGGGTCTCTTTTTACACCTATAACTGTAATTGCCACCATGTGTGCTCATGACGCAGATTCAAATATAGAAACTGTGGCCCCTTAAACATGGCGGTAGTGTAGAGGAGTAATATCTAACTTTAAATACATATAATTCGATAATAACGGCAGACCCGGGTTCCACACTTATGCAGGGTCATTATAGACATATAGAACTATAATTGCCACCATGTGTGCTCATGACGCAATTCAAATATAGAAACTGTGGCCCTTAAACGGCGAGTGAGCAGTGAAATATTAATTAATTAGTTTAAGGCATATCAAAATAACGGCAGACCCGGTTCCACACTATGCAGGGTCATTATAGACATATAGAACTATAATTGCCACCATGTGTGCTCATGACGCAGATTCAAATATAGAAACTGTGGCCCCTTAAACATGGCGGTAGTGTAGAGGAGTAATATCATAACTTTAAATACATATAATTCGAAATAACGGCAGACCGGGTTCCACACTTATGCAGGGTCATTATAGACATATAGAACTATAATTGCCACCATGTGTGCTCATGACGCAGATTCAAATATAGAAACTGTGGCACCTTAAACTGGCGGTCAGTGTAATGAGTAATTTAATTTAAAGTACAATAATTTCGATAATAACGGCAGACCCGGGTTCCACACTATGCAGGGTCATTATAGACATATAGAACTATAATTGCCACCATGTGTGCTCATGACGCAGATTCAAATATAGAAACTGTGGCCCTTAAACATGGCGGTAGTGTAGAGGAGTAATATCTAACTTTAAATACATATAATTCGATAATAACGGCAGACCCGGTTCCACACTTATGCAGGGTCATTTAGACATATAGAACTTAATTGCCACCATGTGTGCTCATGACGCCAGATTCAAATATAGAAACTGTGGCCCCTTAAACATGGCGGTAGTGTAGAGGAGTAATATCTAACTTTAAATACATATAATTCGATAATAACGGCAGACCCGGGTTCCACACTTATGCAGGGTCATTATAGACATTATAGACATATAGAATATAATGCCACCATGTGTGCTCATGACGCAGATTCAAATATAGAAACTGTGGCACCTTAAACATGGCGGTAGTGTAGAGGAGTAATATCTAACTTTAAATACATATAATTCGATAATAACGGCAGACCCGGGTTCCACACTTATGCAGGGTCATTATAGACATATAGAACTATAATTGCCACCATGTGTGCTCATGACGCAGATTCAAATATAGAAACTGTGGCCCTTAAACATGGCGGTATGTGTAGAGGAGTTAATATCTAACTTTAAATACATATAATTCGATAATAACGGCAGACCGGTTCCACACTTATGCAGGGTCATTATAGACATATAGAACTATAATTGCCACCATGTGTGCTCATGACGCAGATTCAAATATAGAAACTGTGGCACCTTAAACGGCGGTGCGTAGGTAATATCTAATTTAAAACATATATTCGAAATAACGGCAGACCCGGTTCCACACTATGCAGGTCATTATAGACATATAGAACTATAATGCCCACCATGTGTGCTCATGACGCAGATTCAAATATAGAAACTGTGGCACCTTAAACATCGCCAATTTGATTAATTAGTTTAAGGCATATTTCTAAATAACGGCAGACCGGGTTCCACACTATGCAGGGTCATTATAGACATATAGAACTATAATTGCCACCATGTGTGCTCATGACGCAGATTCAAATATAGAAACTGTGGCCCCTTAAACATGCGGTAGTGTAGAGGAGTAATATCTAACTTTAAATACATATAATTCGATAATAACGGCAGACCCGGGTTCCACACTTATGCAGGGTCATTATAGACATATAGAACTATAATTGCCACCATGTGTGCTCATGCCGCAGATTCAAATATAGAAACTGTGGCCCTTAAACATGGCGGTATGTGAGGATAATATCTAACTTTAAAACATATAATTCGATAATAACGGCAGACCCGGGTTCCACACTTATGCAGGGTCATTATAGACATATAGAACTATAATCCCACCATGTGTGCTCATGACGCAGATTCAAATATAGAAACTGTGGCCCTTAAACTAGCGCCATGTTGTAAGGTTAATTATTAATTTAATAGGCATATAATTCGAAATAACGGCAGACCCGGGTTCCACACTTATGCAGGGTCATTATAACATATAGACTATAATTGCCACCATGTGTGCTCATGACGCAGATTCAAATATAGAAACTGTGGCACCTTAAACGGCGGTGTGTAGCAGTGTAATTGAGTCTAATTTAGTTTAAGCATATTTCCAAAATAACGGCAGACCCGGGTTCCACACATATGCAGGGTCATTATAGACATATAGAAGTATGATCCCCACCATGTGTGCTCATGCCGCAGATTCAAATATAGAAACTGTGGCACCTTAAACTAAAAAAAAAAAAAAAAAAAAAAAAACATGCAGGTCTCTTTTTACATAACTGTAATTGCCACCATGTTGTGCTCATGACGCAGATTCAAATATAGAAACTGTGGCCCCTTAAACATGGCGGTTAGTGTAGAGGAGTAATATCTAACTTTAAATACATATAATTCGATAATAACGGCAGACCCGGGTTCCACACTTATGCAGGGTCATTATAGACATATAGAATCTATAATTGCCACCATGTGTGCTCATGACGCAGATTCAAATATAGAAACTGTGGCCCTTAAACCGGCGGTCGCGCAGTGCTAATTTCGAGTCTAATTTAGGTTTGAAGGCATATTTCCAAAATAACGGCAGACCCGGGTTCCACACATATGCAGGGTCATTATAGACATATAGAACTATGATCCCCACCATGTGTGCTTCATGCCGCAGATTCAAATATAGAAACTGTGGCACCTTAAACTAGCGCCCAACATGTCTGTATTAGGTTATTATAGTTTAAAGGCAATCAATCTGAAAATAACGGCAGAACCAGGTTCCACGACCATGCAGGGTCTCTTTTTACACCTACTATAACTGTAATTGCCACCATGTGTGCTCATGACGCAGTTCAAATATAGAAACTGTGGCCCCTTAAACATGGCGGTAGTGTAGAGGAGTAATATCTAACTTTAAATACCTATAATTCGATAATAACGGCAGACCCGGGTTCCACACTTATGCAGGGTCATTATAGACATATAGAACTATAATTGCCACCATGTGTGCTCATGACGCAGATTCAAATATAGAAACTGTGGCGCCTTAAACCGGCGGTCGCGCAGTGCTAATTTCGAGTCTAATTTAGGTTTGAAGGCATATTTCCAAAATAACGGCAGACCCGGGTTCCACACATATGCAGGGTCATTATAGACATATAGAACTATAATTGCCACCATGTGTGCTCATGCCGCAGATTCAAATATAGAAACTGTGGCCCCTTAAACATGGCGGTAGTGTAGAGGAGTAATATCTAACTTTAAATACATATAATTCGATAATAACGGCAGACCCGGGTTCCACACTTATGCAGGGTCATTATAGACATATAGAAGTATGATCCCCACCATGTGTGCTCATGCCGCAGATTCAAATATAGAAACTGTGGCACCTTAAACATGGCGGTAGTGTAGAGGAGTAATATCTAACTTTAAATACATATAATTCGATAATAACGGCAGACCCGGGTTCCACACTTATGCAGGGTCATTATAGACATATAGAACTATAATTGCCACCATGTTTGCTCATGACGCAGATTCAAATATAGAAACTGTGGCCCCTTAAACATGGCGGTAGTGTAGAGGAGTAATATCTAACTTTAAATACATATAATTCGATAATAACGGCAGACCCGGGTTCCACACTTATGCAGGGTCATTATAGACATATAGAACTATAATTGCCACCATGTGTGCTCATGACGCAGATTCAAATATAGAAACTGTGGCGCCTTAAACCGGCGGTCGCGCAGTGCTAATTTCGAGTCTAATTTAGGTTTGAAGGCATATTTCCAAAATAACGGCAGACCCGGGTTTCACACATATGCAGGGTCATTATAGACATATAGAACTATGATCCCCACCATGTGTGCTCATGCCGCAGATTCAAATATAGAAACTGTGGCACCTTAAACTAGCGCCCAACATGTCTGTATTAGTTTATTATAGTTTAAAGGCAATCAATCTGAAAATAACGGCAGAACCAGGTTCCACGACCATGCAGGGTCTCTTTTTACACCTATAACTGTAATTGCCACCATGTGTGCTCATGACGCAGATTCAAATATAGAAACTGTGGCCCCTTAAACATGGCGGTAGTGTAGAGGAGTAATATCTAACTTTAAATACCTATAATTCGATAATAACGGCAGACCCGGGTTCCACACTTATGCAGGGTCATTAGAACATATAGAACTATAATTGCCACCATGTGTGCTCATGACGCAGATTCAAATATAGAAACTGTGGCCCCTTAAACATGGCGGTAGTGTAGAGGAGTAATATCTAACTTTAAATACATATAATTCGATAATAACGGCAGACCCGGGTTCCACACTTATGCAGGGTCATTATAGACATATAGAAGTATAATTGCCACCATGTGTGCTCATGACGCAGATTCAAATATAGAAACTGTGGCCCCTTAAACATGGCGGTAGTGTAGAGGAGTAATATCTAACTTTAAATACATATATAAACCGATAATAACGGCAGACCCGGGTTCCACACTTATGCAGGGTCATTATAGACATATAGAACTATAATTGCCACCATGTGTGCTCATGACGCAGATTCAAATATAGAAACTGTGGCCCCTTAAACATGGCGGTAGTGTAGAGGAGTAATATCTAACTTTAAATACATATAATTCGATAATAACGGCAGACCCGGGTTCCACACTTATGCAGGGTCATTATAGACATATAGAACTATAATTGCCACCATGTGTGCTCATGACGCAGATTAAAATATAGAAACTGTGGCGCCTTAAACCGGCGGTCGCGCAGTGCTAATTTCGAGTCTAATTTAGGTTTGAAGGCATATTTCCAAAATAACGGCAGACCCGGGTTCCACACATATGCAGGGTCATTATAGACATATAGAACTATGATCCCCACCATGTGTGCTCATGCCGCAGATTCAAATATAGAAACTGTGGCACCTTAAACTAGCGCCCAACATGTCTGTATTAGGTTATTATAGTTTAAAGGCAATCAATCTGAAAATAACGGCAGAACCAGGTTCCACGACCATGCAGGGTCTCTTTTCACACCTATAACTGTAATTGCCACCATGTGTGCTCATGACGCAGATTCAAATATAGAAACTTTGGCCCCTTAAACATTGCGGTAGTGTAGAGGAGTAATATCTAATTTAAATACATATAATTCGATAATAACGGCAGACATGGCTTCCACACTTATGCAGGATCATTATAGACATATAGAACTATGATCCCCACCATATATTGCATCTTAAACCCATCTATTAGAAATGTGTTTAAACTAATATTTCACCTTATTTTCCTCTATGCTATATTTGTATAACTAAATATCTACTCTATTTCCATCTACTAGAATTTTTGGAACTAATTATCTACTCTATTGCTATCTATTAGATTTTTTGGAACTAAATTCTTTCTTGGTTCCATTTATTTTTCTAATGTTGGTTAAAAACGGTTAGTTTATTGTGGATGTGGCGGACTTCTGGGAGCTAGTTCATCTTTATTCTTTCACATTTCGAATATAAAAATACTAAATTAACAATGAAACTCACATCTTTATTAATGAAAGATCCAAGCCCGGGAGATGGACTACGTTCTCTGAAAACGTCAAACGTTTTTCGGGCTATTAATTTTGAGCTGTACGCAAAACCCGTAAGTTATTCCTGAAGGTAATAAAATTATTTAAGGTTATATAATTTTGTTCGTAAAGCCTGAAACACAGACTCGCTATTACCCACTAGGTAGACTAAACACGTGCCTAGGGTGCGAGATTTTTGGGGGCGTAACATTTAAAAATTCAAATGGTTTACAGCAACGCCCATCTCGTATCTAAACATTAATTCTAAGGGTTATTGTTATGGAGAAAATAACAAGCGGTGAAACCTTTATTGTGGAGTGTGTCCTCAATCAAAAACACTTTTTAGATCATCCAAAGGTAATGCTTCACATGTTTTTAGCTTACAGTAATAAATAACTAATAACACATACCTGTCACCTGACACCATGGCTGATAGGCCCAGCCCAGGAGTGCATCTCAATTTTTTTATTGTTGAATAACGGGGTTAAATATATTTGGGTATAAATACGGTATTTAATTCACACAAATCGAAAAATCGAAAGTAACACATCATAAATTGTTGTTGTATTTGTGAAATGTTCAGAATATTACAACATAGTCATTCACTTTTCACTTTGATAAATTATAGTTAATACACTCAAAACATATGTTGATTTATAGTCTAAATATTTATTGATTTATAGTCTAAATATTTGTCTATCCACTGTGTCAGCCAATTCATCAGAAGCTAGTGAATAGTGGAAAGAAGAAAAAGGTTAATCACGAGACCTGCGACTCACGGGCTGTGAGCTGAACAAATTCATGTTGTAGTGGTGCCACCAGTTTACAACAGTTGCTCTTTTCACTTTACTGATTTAATTACACTGATGTTTTATAACACACCACACTATACCATTTTATTTTCAATATTTACAAGACATATTTAAAAAATTT
Organism: Timema cristinae; assembly: GCA_039000515.1. Classification (NCBI taxonomy): domain Eukaryota; kingdom Metazoa; phylum Arthropoda; class Insecta; order Phasmatodea; family Timematidae; genus Timema; species Timema cristinae. The sequence goes on along the minus strand of JBCFYV010000941.1, from coordinate 172,452 downwards.
GGCAGCATACGTTAGAATCTGCTCTAATGTCCTTATAATATATTCAATCTTTACTTAACATTTTTAAAACGATTTATGAACACAAATGGGTATGAAGGGCGCCTGTCAGCGCTCCCTTGTACACTGCGCCCGTGGCGATTGCCCCCCCCCCCCCCCCCTCTCGTGGCAGTCCTTTTAAAAAATAACTGTTTTGGTGGGAGGGGATTGTGAGTAGGAAGGGGGGAAGGGTGCAACTCATGTGCTTAGGGACGCCATATTTCTAAATGTGGCCCTGGGTATCTACAAGATATTTCCACCCCATCTACAGATTTCGTGTTCATATTATGTATAAGTTGGTCAACTTTAACTTTCCAAGGACTGTTCAATACGAACAACCGGTACCAATCCAAGTTAAGTAAATATGTCCACACACATCGAAATAAAAGAACCGCTGAGAACTTTGATTACTTTGCTTACATCCACAATACTTATGTGTTTATTTATTTTGCATTTTCAGGTGAAAACAAATCTAATTTTGAATTTGATAGTTCTAATCATGCTATAATTATATTTTATTATGATGACTGTACTTATTCTACATATCTTCTAGGATATATCCTTAACATTTTCTTAAAAAAGTTATTTTTGTTACTTTTATTGATCAACTGACTTTTTGGTGCTTGTTCTTTCGGTGAGTGTTATTGGACAAAGTCCCGTGACTATCTTATTGGTCTGTATCATCACATGCTTAAGATCAGGACTGTGTCGACTCGAATATAATTTCTTAAGGACCATTGACTATGGATACAGAGTTTGTGTTTGGGCCTTTAGTGGTCCATGAGAGATCAAAACCACAGTAGGGGATGGGTTTGGCCACAGAGTCCTTGTAAGTCCTTACTACTCATTATCTTATTCCCTAGAAATTGAATGAACTCTAACGACTAAGGTAATAAAGACTACCAATAACACTTAAGAAAATGTATGTATGCACATGGAAATTAAAGCATTAACGGGAGTGGAAGAATCTCTTGCTTTGTTTATATCCAGAATACTGGTTTTTATATTATGTTTTATTCATGTTCAAGTCATAATAACTATACCAAGTGATTGTAAAAACTATTAATTGAACATATTTATAGAATTCCACTTAGCCTACAGTTCATGTAGTTCTATATTTTGCGAAAATAGGTTGTATAAATTACTCTTTTTCGACTTAATATTGATTCACTAAAATATTATCTGCTTGCTCCTTGCTGTCAAAGATTACAATTAGTCTACCCACTATAGACGATTTCCTTTCAAAGTGTTGTATCGGGCAATGTTACCGACTTTCTCATTGGTCGGCATGATCATTTGATTAAGGATCCGGACAGTGTAGCCGCTATTGAAAATGTTAAGGGTGATTAAGTATTACGGACCATTAAGTACCGTATGGATATGCAGTCTTTGTTCCTAACTTTATACTTAAGTAAATTCTAACGAGCTGGTAGATGGCAGAAGTGTTATATCATAGCTCTTTTAATCCTTAAAACATTTATCGCAGGAAGTAAGGACAAGTGGAGAACTTTCCCCTCCAATATTGCAAATAATTTCAATTAAACCATAAAAGCTATAAGAAGGCATACAACTGTAAAAACTAATTCAGCCATTAATAAAATTACATAATTAATAGCTTTGATACATTATATGCGCTTCCTCCTAAATAAATTTTTGGGTGTACCACTTATTTCTCATGGGGTACCAATCTTTAAATACTATATATTTACAATCCTTACTACTAATATTTAAATTTATAATGATTTCTAAACTATTACAGTATTATACATGATTATAACTAATTTTTTTTACCCTCTTTCTTTTAGAATGCTGTCATAATGGGTCTTGGCTTGTTTGCGCTGTCAATTAGTGTGGGCTACATCGCTTACATGAGGTCAAAGTACGAGGGCATGGGTTACTATGCCGCTGTCACCGAAGATGGGAAAGAGACATTGGTTCAAAAGAAATCAAAATGGGACTGAGGTTGTTTTTTTTTTAGTGATATTAAAAATATTTAAGTTAGGGGACTGCAGGCTAAGGGTCCCAGGTTCGATTCTCGCCATGGCTGAAAAATTTATCATTAGTGAAATGTGGGTTTCCCCTTTCACTGTGGTGAACGAACGGCCGAGGGCTGGATGTTTTGTCTGTTCTAGAGTTAAGTTAGTTTATAAGTTATGTGCCAAGATAATCAGTCGTTCGGAAAAGGTAGATTAAATACCTCAAATAAATGATAGTACCTAATATATTTGTGAGCTCGGAGTCCTCAAAGCTTGACTTTTAACAATGATTCAATTTTACCAGGCAATCAAAAGGCGAAAATGGACCAGTCAAACGTGATGATCTGTAGTCTACATTATTTGTATTAAGAAAAATAAAATTCAATTTTAAGTGAATTTAAGTTGAACAAGTTGTACTAGATTGACGTGAAAGAAATATAAATATAATATATAAGCACAATATTTAAATGATATTTGTAAAAGATTCGGTAATAATAATAATTACAAGTTATGATACATTTAAATCATGAAGATGTTGAAATTATAACAAACATCTATAAATTAAATACTGTTCATATATATTTTATTTATTATTATTTTTTTGTTTCTTTCACGTCAATCCAGTACAACTTGCCCAACTTAAATTCACTTAAAATTAAATTTTATTTTTCTTAATATCCTTAAACGATCCTTACTAAGCATTTCAAATGTTTTTAAAAAAATCTACATTATTTGGTTAACCTTGCACATTGATCAAATTACAAATAAAGCGAATTTTTGTGGAGAAGTAATATACTGAATGATGAGAACCATCTATAAATATTCCCATGAGTACAGTTTGATTTTCTTAAGAAAAACCATTTCTAACGTGTAGAAAAATTACTAGATCTAGTTTCATGTCTACATACATCGAGTTATGTTATCTGCAGCTGTCACATATGATAAATATTAACAATACTTATAAAATAACAATAATTGATAGTCAAATTGTATCAATTTTAGTCACAAAAAATATGTTTAAATTTAAGAAAAAAGCTATTTCTATGAAAAAGGGACTCTATACCTACTATACCATAGGAGGACATTAAAAAGCTACTAAGATACCCTTGGTCTATTTTGATTAAATTTAGTTAAAGATCATTTTATATGAAAAGTTGAAGTCGTAAATAACTGAAAATATTATTTAGCCAATATTGAAACATGTTTTATTATTATTTGTTCATAATTTGATGTAAATTCCCTAGCTCATCGAAAGAGCTAGATATTGTTGTACTTACAAGAGGCCACAGCAATATTATAACTAAATAAATTAGTATTTACAAAATATAAACTTTTTGAAGTAAAGGAGGTTTGTTTTACCTACATGGAGGTGAAGTCTCCCAACAGGAGAAAATTAAACTCTTATGTTTGTATAGAAACAATATTTGATTTATTTTGTCCAAAAATATTTTTACTATAAAAATTTCAAAAACACCGGTCTTTTCTCGTGTTCCATACATCTTCCCCATAACTCTCCCTACTTCGACACCCACGATAATCTCCGAAACATTTTGAAGGAATTCTTACGAATATCTGACAACTATAAAAAGTTACCATGTACATTTTCACGTCTACATACATCAAGTCATGTTATCTGCATCTTTCACTTTTGATAGATGTTACCCTCCTTGGTGGCGTCATTAGCTAATGCTCTAGTTTCGTGTTGAGCTAGACTGCTTAGAACGGAGAGAGTGAGGTTTGAATCTCACTCAGGTGAACTGGAGGTGGTTTTAACAAAATTATGTTCCACTCTTCCTCCACACAAATGTGGGTTCACTTCCTTTATATTCAACCTTCCCAATTTCTAACCCATGCATAGTTAGTACTTAAGCGTATTACCTGAATGGGTAGTAAGACATGGTGCTAAGTGAGTATTGATAGATGTTATTATTGCTTATAAAATAACACTAATAATTGTCTAAAATGTAAAGGGTTGAACACAAAATATATATTTGTATTTTCTAAAAGGTACTTTAAATGTATATTCGTAAGAAAATCAAGGTATCGATTAAAATAAAAACTGTCGGTGACCTGGTGGCCTAGGGGTAAGGTGTCAGACTTCTATGCTGGCGGCCGGGGTTCAATCCTCGGTCCCGGCAAAGATTTATCTGATTACCAAACCCTTCCTTCACCTCTGACAAGACATCTTGTGAATGTGGGGAATGCCAGGCCTCCACAGTGGTTCGGATTCCACGTTAAACTGTAGGTCCTTCATTTCATCTCACAATCACCCTACCATTACACATTAGCGTAAGTGCGTATAACCCGAATGGGTAGTAAGACGCGGTGCTAACAATAATAATAATAAAATAAAAACTGGAGAGTGGCTCTAAGGTGGTTCACACACTTGTCTAGCATAATGCGAGATAATTGTTTCTAGCAGATTCCAGATGATATTTTCTAGTCGGAGCAGCCAATGCACATTCATCCATCATATGCCAGTCATGAAAATGTTCTCCTTAGGGGAAGAGTTGTTGCTTTTGGCGGCGGTTCGTCGGCAAAGAAGAAAAACGACGACCCAGGTGGTGATGGTGGGTCCATACGTTCAATTCGTTGGACTTACCGAATAGTTTGGCTCATTTCGTTAGTGATTTAGACGATCCTAGAAAATTTCGAAACATTTTATCATATGTCAATAAAGTGTGACTGACAGTGACACTTCTCTGGAACACCATTGACTACAACAATGAATGTTATTGCTGGCTGCACAGCTCAATGCATGCACAGTAGCTTACATGAGCGTCCCGTACGAGATCTCTGTGAGACAAAGTGGCTGGAATTTGCAATACACGTGTACGGCAGTACTTTACATTGATCCAGCATCCATCTAGCATGCAAGAGTCTTGATTGGCATTTACAACCTGCAAATGCTCGACAAATGAGCAACCTCATTTACTGTGAATCTACATTTGTAATTCAACCTGAATATTCAAACTGTATCGGTTAGAGATTGATTAACCCATTCTGTCTAACTTGCAGTTCAATTAGTTCATCTAAAGGGTGTACACCGTTTTATTTATTTTTCGTTTCGTTTGTGTCTTGTGGGCTAAGAACTACAGACTCGTGTATGGCCCGAGCTACGTAGTCAATGTTTTTACTGCCAATTCCGCTCATGTTTATTCGACCACTTTCCAGCATGTAGATGTGGTACTTTTTAACCATATGTTCCACTTGCTTGGCTGCAAAAAAAACAAATATATACATAATCTTGTTAGAAATGGGAATACACAACTCTATAAATATTTAGTAAGATTACTCACAAAATGGATTAAACCAACAAAAAAAAACCTTTATTGTGCCAGCCCGCAATCAAGCCATAACGACCGAGCAGCCATTGTTGGCTGGCAAAGATAGTTCTAACTCCTGTGGATAGAGGGTGTCATGTGATCAGCACAACGAACCCTTCGGCCGTTAATCTCGGTTTTCTAAACCGGAGATGCCACTTTCTCATTCAAGTAGCTCATTTGTTCTTACGAGGCCGAGTCGACCTCGTTTTTGAACCCATTGTTTTACAGAAATTCTGGAAGTGCCGGATATTGAACCAGGGACCTCTGGATATATCGCCAGGAATTCTGACCACTAGATAACTGAGGCAGTCAAAACTAACAAACCTGTTTTAAATATTGAAACTAACACTTGGTATGGATTGTTTGCCGTTCACAAACGTTGGTTGAAAAGTTGTATCAAGTCATGAAAATTTAACCTGGCAACTTTATTCTAGTCGGTCTTAAAATAAATTAGGTACAGTGTTGTCATGAAATGTTGCCAGAGTAAGCAGAGATGTTAAAACTGAACCTGTGATATGTTATCATCCTCTCTGAGAGCGTTAAACTGAGTGATAACTATTCTCAGGTACAGTTTAACCTAACCCTGCTGTCTCTGGCAACAATTAACAACACAAGTGATGTTTGAATCTTGGCCTTGGGACATAATTGGTTAAATCATTTGCTGAGCATTATCACACCAAAGCCTTAGGAAGAATCTGGTAAAAATGGTTGTTTTTTTTGTTTAATTTTGTTTTTTAAATCTCACTTTTCGGTGTTATTTTGTGTTTATTCAAAATTACATGTTGTCTGAGGTGTTCAAGTATTATTTACATATTGAGACAATGGATACAAAATTAAAATGTACTATTGGAACGTTATATATTTGTTTTAAAATTCTTTGTAATGTTTGCATATTTCACAATTTTGTAGCCTAAAGCTAGCTTACACTACAGCAAAATACTAATCAAATTACAGCATGGTCAAAATTTCTTCTTGATTTCGTTTTATAGGAGGATTTAGTGTAACAAGACGATTTCGTTTTATTTCACTTTTCAAAAATGTTGTAAATCATATCTAAAAACTATCAAAGGAAAAAGTATTTGATTCCATCTTTGTATGGCAATTTTCACTTTATCCCGTCTCACCATTTTTACGGGGCTCTAGCCATAGTTCTTGGGTTTGATTTCCATGTCTCAAGTGTATTTATTTTTTTATGAATATTTGAAAAACACAGCTAAATAAGATTCGATAGAATTTTAATTTTTTGTAAGCTTAGTAACTATAAAATTAAAAATCCTAGAATATATAAAGTTTGTAAAATATATTCTAGTTTAAATAATACCAGTCATTAAAATAAAAAAATTGCTTATGTCAAATATTTTGATTTTTCCAATTCATAGAGTTTGTAAAGAAAAGCCAGCGACGGTTCTGATGCTTTTATTTTTATTTTTGTGCAAACGTTGATCTCAAGATTTTTATGAAAATTTTACTATATATAGTCTACTGGTAGATTTATAAACTAAGGCGTATGACCCGAATGGGTAGTAAGACTTGAAACAATAAAAAATAAAAGTATAAACTTGAGCTTGATTGAATCCTATATTTCTCGAATTCGAATTTAAAATTTTCTTTCAAATCTCAAATACAAATTTGAATTCTTGAATCTTAAAAAATGTACAGTTTTAAAGTGAGAATATTTAAAATTGAGTTAAAAAAGAGTTTTTTAAGTCCTGGTACCAACGATAAATTGCGATTTTGTTTGACATATTATTGCATCTTAAACAACAAATATAACATTTGTTATATAAATTAATTATATTGATACAATTTCGTCCTTATGCCTCGGTGGCGTAATTAGCTAATGAGCTAGTTTTGTGTTGAGCTAGACTGCCGAGGACGGGGAGATTGAGGTTCGAATCTCGGTCAGGGGAACTGGGGGTAGTTTTCCCAAATGGTTTTCCACCCTCCACGCAAATGCAGGTTCACTGCCTCTAAAATTCAACCTTCTCCATTCCTAATCCATTAGCGTAATTAGTACTTAAGCTTAAGCATATGACCTTAACGGGTAGTAAGACGCAATGCTAAATAAAAAAATAATATTTTTTTTTGTTACTTTCCCAACCACACAACTTTTTAATTCCTGTTACCATTTTGCTATTAATGCTCAAAATTAATATTTCAAGTCAAGCAACTTAGCTCAGTCTGCCTACTGAGCTAAGGGTCCCAAGTTTGATTCCCGGTATGGTAGAAAATTTATCATTGATAAAATATGAGTTTACCCTTTCACATTGATAAAATAACAGCAGGTGACTGGCTGTTGTGCCTGTCCTAATCTTAAATTAGATTATAAGGCTTGTGAAGCTACGATAGGTCTTAGCAAACCAGTAATGGAAAATATATGGCTTGAATAAAAAACTTACCCAGGCTGGAAACAGTAATGGATATACATTTCAAGTCAAGGTTTTCATAATTGTATTTGAGATTTTTCTTTTTTTTTGTGAGACGTTTACTAAAAACGAATCTCCAATCTTTCGAATACATAGGATTTGAGGGAAAAACCACAACAGTGTCTGCATACATCAATGGGGTTTATTCTTCGGCTCTAAAAATGAACAGTGCAGTCTAAAACAAAACATACTTACATGTCAGACCTGTGTAAGAAAACATTCCTATCTGCTGAGTGATGTGATTCCAATTTCCAGGTGTTCCCAAACTTTCCAGTCGCTCCTGTAGCTCGTAGCGAACTCGCTTCACTCGTTCCGCCATTGTCGAAACATTCTCAATCCTGAAATATGCCTTTTGACACTCAGAACCTATGCATGGTGAGTGACCAAACATTTATTTTTGATAAAGAAGAGGAAGGAAAGTTTTATATAACTAGAATTGGAGTTGGCAAAAATTGTGAAGTAATGGTTCCCTCTTGCTAAAAATATAGTCTTAATGTGTATAAATAAAGTGAAATGGAAGAGATCACAAGTTAAAGTTTTTTTATTTTTGGCCTTTTATATCAAAAATATTTTAGGGCGAAAAAAATAAAATATTTGTTCAAAGAATATATTTTTTTTAATTTAAAGACATAACCTGTTATTGAGTAAATTGCTTACTTAAATCTTAATTTCTACATGTAATGGATCTTAAACAGTTCTTGAATATTTGTTGTGGCATTATCAGGAACTTTTTAAATTAAGTGAAAAAATTGTTCACGGGAGCTTATAACAAATATTCAAGGACTGTTGATGTTATTATGTGGAGACAATTTAACTACACTGATTCTTATAAGAAGTTTGTTCTTTAAGTTCTTTTTCTCTACCAGAATCCTGTTAAATATAAGTGTTTTAGTATGGAAAAAAGACCTTTTAGAATGACCTCCCCACAAAAATCAGTGTGTAATGAAGAAATATTTGATTTACTCCATCCAAAAAAGGTTTTTTTTTTTCATTTGGTTACATATGACCTCTACTCACATTTATTTCCATCCCAACTTAGTCTCAATTAATTAAGTCAAATGACTGCCTATGTATTCTTATGAAATCATATTTGTATCATATAATTTTCAAATTTATTTTAAGACGACCGCCTTGGTAAGCGAGGAAGTATTAATCACTGTGAGACCCCCATGGCTTTAAATACAATGTTTTTTGTTGTTTTCTGGAACTACTTTTCTATTCTGAGCTTATACTCCCTTTTGATCTTCACCTACAATCACCATATGTCATGTTAATAAGAACGAGGTGAAAGAGAAAACACAACTTATCTCAAGGTAAAGAGGAAAACTCTCTCTTAGTTCTCAAATATATTAAACTACTATGTTGTGAGCCTATAAAAAAAATTACTGTATTAGAAGGAGGCTAAAGCTAAAGCTCTTTTTCATCTAACCTAGGTTCATAGCTCTTAAAATAAACTTAAAAGATCATGAAAAATGAGCTAATATATACATTTTCACATTTTTTTTTCTATTAATGAAACTCAAAATATAGGGTTGTTCCTCTTTCACCTTAATTTAAAGTGAATTATATTTTGAAATAACGGAGCATAGAAATAAATATTGCTTTAAATGCCTGTGCCACAAAATATTGCTTAAAAAGGTGGCCCCCCTTAAGTACTTTTTAAATTTAAAAACATTTTAAGTATTTCTAATATTCTTTTTAGTTAACGTTTTTGATAGTTTGAGATGGGTACAATCTATATATAAAGCCTCGTACACACCGGCAAGTGGAATGGCAAACTGAATGCTGAACCGCACAAAGTGCCGCAACATTCCAGCCAACCTGCAACTTGCATTTTCCCAATCCACCTATTGTCTGTATTTCAATGAACCATCAAAAAGAGGTGCGCGAATATGTTTCAACATGTGGACGGGTAAGCGAGTATTTTGACGAACATAGATTTTTACTTCAGCCTCGAGATGAGGAAAAAAAAAACCATTCTTTTTGATATATGGTTCATTGAGTATTGTTCCGATAATTTAAAAAGGTACTGAAGCCTGGCATACGAATCAGCATTAGCAAGGAAATGAAGGGTTACTGCTAATCTGTCTTGTACGGAAATGGATTTTCTTAAAATCTCATTTCATTTTGCAATTTTTGCTCCATATAATTCATAAGTAAATTATAATCATCATAATGCATTCTGGTAAAATTATGAAAGGGTCCATTTAGTTCTCGAGCTCTCAAGTCTCTTGATAAGCTAACCCTACCAGACACTGATCTACTACTATAAATGGCTTTGTCACCATCATATTTTTTTTTCCTTTGCTTCTTCAAGGTGAGACGGATGCAAACATAAGTGGGTGCCAATTATTTTTGATAGATATTATCCTTGGTTTTTGATGATACTAACAGAAAACCAGTGAACCCAACACCCCTACCACCTGTCAGTGTTGGCTGCGCAGTTTGGTATATGGTTCAGTGTTCGGTTCGCAATTCCGCTCGCTGGTGTTTGCAGATTAAGCCATTATTAGCTAATTATTTCCTACAGCAAAAATATTAGATAAAATTTCCCAAATATGTGTCCGATGTTACCGTGTCGTTCAAAACTACCTAGGTTATTGGTAACTCAATACTCACCACTCTTGGAAAAGTTCAGAGCTTTGCAGTATTCTCAAGACGATTTGACAGCCATGTTTAGGAGGGTTGCAGTATGTACTTCGTACTATGTTTTCCATGTGGTTTAGGTACTGCAGCAGGCACCTTTTGTTGTTTATAACAGCGATTAAACAACCGACACGTTCACCTAAAACATTGAAAAAACCAAAGTTGTACAACACTTTCTATACAGAAACATTCAAATAAAAAATAAGCGGTAGTATGACACAGGTCATATAGGAAGTCTATTATAGCTTGGAACATAATTAAAAAGAAAAAGGTTTACAGTAAACTACCAAAAGTTTTCCTCACAAAACAAAATATCATCTTGTTAATCACAATAAACACTCTACATGATGTCATAGAAAGAAAAATTGAGGGAGAAACTTATCGAATAAGGAGAATTCAAATATTGGATGACTTTAAGGAAAAAATATATTTCTGGGAGCTGAGGAAGGAGGGAGAAGACACATTGGTGGTTTAAGTTTGCTGATAAAATGAATGGACCTGTCGTAGGACAGGAAACCTACTAATAATAAGTGTATGGATTTTAAACAAAATTGTTTAAACCATTATTTGTATGTGTGAAAACAAGAAATATAAGCTTATTTCTTATATAAAACCATTACCAGGAAGCTATTTTGAATGAAATACTATTCATCAGATCAAACACTTCCTATTTACCCATTTCATACAAAATTATTAAATGTTTTATAAAACATTATAAATGATGTCAAGTTAAGGAGATGAAAGGAGGAAGAGATTATTAAATTAACTTGTTGGCCGAATTACAAATGCTATACAGCTCGAAGCAGGGCTGTGGTGTCGGTACATCAAGCCTTCGACTTCTCTAGTTTTTTTACTGTCGAACTCCGACACCAACTTTGACTTCTTAATAAATGGCGAGGGTATATTAATTAGTAATAACAAATGTACTGCAGTAGAATGCTCCAATACAGAATAATTCATGGGAAACTTCTTTGGCATTGTGAATATTGAAATAAATTGGTAAAAAAAAAGAATTACAAACACTGGTCCTAAAAAAAAAAGTACAAAAAATGAAATGATTCATAATCATCATCATCATCAACTGTTTTCAGCCTGTGGCGGGGTCTGTTTAGTAAAATGCCTCCATCTCTCTCTGTTCTTCCAAACAACTACATGACATTGATCAGAACCTTGAGCAGAAATAAAACACTCTGAGTCTATAGCTACTACTCATGTCAAGAGCACCAGGTACCCCGGATGAAGCAGTGTTAGACAAACTTTACCACCTAGACGAAACTAAACAACAAGATTTACTTTGTGCAGCGGACAGAACTATTGACACTCACAGCTTGCGCAGCATTACATCGGAACCAATGTCACATACTTACTCCTCGCAAGATCTAGGCTCTACACAACCAACTCCCCGTAAGGTACTCCAGGGAGACAACACTACATCCCCATATTGACTATGTAGTTCAATCAGATTGGCTGAAAATTGCCTGACTGCCCTCCTAAACAGAGTTAAAGAATCGATGGCAACCCAAGAAGAGAGGTACTGAAACATCGAACAGAAGCTAGGACTCTGCACCGAGACCCAAGGTACTCAGCTGGGAAATGCACCATCAGCCACGTTATTGATAACTGCGGCCACCCCACTAACCGTACCATTACCGACTCCTGCAGCCTGAGTCGTTACGCCCAGTGGGCGCTGTAGGCCTCCCTGTAGACGAAGTCACAGCTCTACACCTAGTTCTGGCTCTCAGAGCAAAAGGACTAGAACTTTCTCCAGGACAAGAGAAGCACCACATCAACTTTATCCTTGCTTTAGCTTCATTTTACCCCCGGCTACCGGATCAACGCCGTCAGATTCTCATACATCGTGCCAATTTCAAATACATTGCGGTAACATGCGGCTAGCCCATCACGGTTGATATTGCAAGAGGGGACATAAACATCTGAATATACCCTCCAGGGCTTCAAGCTTCTCCAACACCACAGATACAAGTAGTCTACAGGAACAAGTCAGACTACCAGCCACGAGGAGGAGGAGACCAACAGGATCACAGAACAAGGAAATAAGGATCCTCTGGAAGAGTGTGCTTCGCGTCTTCCTAGAGTGGTGTAATACTTTATAATCAACCTTGTATTCCTACATAATTTATAATTCCATAAACAACTAGAAGTTAGGTGTTATCCTCCATCTCCTTTTACAATTTATATTACTACTCTGCAAATGGTATTATGTAGTCTATAATATTATAATCAATTCTTAACAGGTTTTAATAATAAATTAAATAATTTTGCTGATAATAAAAAAAGTACCACTATATGCAGTTGCTGAAAAGGAATAAAGGATTCAATATCCTGGCCGGTGTAACAGAGGTGGGTATTCCTATATGGATTCCCAAACTTCCTTCCACGCAAATGCTGGTTGATTACCTCTAAAATGCGCTTCCTTACCCATCTCCTCATTAGAGTAATGTCAAATAATATATGTCCTGAATTGGTAGTAAAAGAAAATGTAAAAAAATAAGTTTTTTTTAGCACCACATTTAATTTACTAACCATGCTAATGATTTAGGGATGAATAAGGTTGAATTTGGGGGAAATGTACCCTCATTTGTGTGGCAGGAGAGTGGAAAACCAATTTATAAAAACCACCCTCAGTACACTCGAATGGGATTCGAAGCCCTATCTCCCTGCCATCGGCAATCTAGTCTAACAAATACGAGAAAGAAACCTTAGACCATGCTGCCACTTAAGCAGGTAAACCAAAAACAATGAAATCCAAATATTCTTTGGTACACGGTCCATAACATTTGACTGGTTTCACAAACCTAAGTCATGTATTTGTTATATCATTATTAATTGTCACATTAAATTTTTACTTTGAAATATAACATTTGGAATTAATAATCTCTTCCTTCTTAATTAAAATTGATAAACCCATTTTTGAAAGAAAAAAAAATCCAAATTCATTCATTAAACTACTCTTAATTCCATAAAAAAAACCTAAGACACAGCCATAAACATACAAATATCAAGTTTGAACAAAACCTTTTCAATTTTTGGATCTAGGCTCAGGGACAGGCAGAATGGGTGGGGCACATAACACATAAATATCCATTTTAGCCTCGGGGCTAATACTGTTAACGATTACAATACTTTCTATTTATATGAAAAAGTAAAAATAAAAAATATTTTTTTTTTGCTTTGCTGTTCATGATAGTGAACTTACTGTATAAACCCATATTTTTTGCAAATGATTGTGCACACATAAACTCGAGTCCTCGTTTTTCGAAATAACGGACAGTCCATGCATCCTGATGTATATCACCTGATGCAAAACCTTGGTAGGCGCAGTCCAAGAATGGCAGCAGTCCTCTCTCCTGAAACCAAAGAAATGGAATTATTGATTTTGGTTGCTTTTTTAATATAGGATAAAAATTTACTCTGGATATATTGGTTCTACCATGAGGGGCACGTTTTCTTGTTGGAAATAATGTACTGGTAATGGCAATTAATGACATTAATAAGGTAAAAAAAATAATTATAACTACTTATTACAGCTATCCCCATCTTAACAAGTTCTATCCATCCACCTCATTACACACTATCTTACTTGAGCTAGTTCTATCCAGTCCACCTCATTACACACTATCCTTATCTATTGAGCTAGTTCTATCCAGTCCACCTCATTACATCACTTTCTCCATTCTAATGTTATCCTCCTAGTGTCTATCCATTCCACTTTCATAAATACTCTCACGGTATTCTAGATGTTCCTCCTCGATTGGCCGTCTGACATTTTCCCTGCCCACCATAATCTATGAGACTTGACTATCCTAATAGTGTCTTTTTATGAATACAGTGTATGTGACTCATCATTATGAAACCTTCCTCCTTTCATTTTCTGCTAAAATTATTTTGTTTTTTTTATTTCACATTGTGACTTGTAATTATACTGTTTTGGAGCCTTCTCATATATTAAAAAAGTCATGGATGAAGTGTGTTTTTCTTTGATAAACTGTAAATAAAATATCCTTTTAATAGTTAATCCATGGAGAGTCATGCGCTTTGTATTGCACACCATGAAAGCTTTTTTTCTTTAAAAGATCAACTCCTTAGTATTTAGCAAAATCTTGTGACTCGCTGGCTCTCTCTACCCAATAGGAAGCCAGCCTTCACAACACCTGTCACCAGGAGTTTTTCTATTAGTTAGTTTTGACATTGGTGACAAGGGGTCCAAGAGGAAAGGGGTAGGTCGTATATAAGCCGCATGTGCGTATGAATTAATAGAGAACTCGGTGATGTATTCAGTTTGATTCATCACGTGGCTCGTTAAATAATAATAATATTTGGCACCGCGTCTTACTACCCATTCGGGCTATACGCTTTAAGTACTAATTACACTAATGAATTAGGAATTGGGAAGGTTGAATTAGAGGAAGCGAACCCGCATTTGCGTGGAGGGAGAGTGGAAAACCATTTAGGAAAAACCACCCCAGTTCACCCGACCGAGATTCAAACCTCGATCTCCCCGTCCTCAGCAGTCAGGCTCAACACGACAAGCGCGTTAGCCAACTACGCCACCGAGGCGGGTAATGTGTTTTATAGTCGTTCTGCTATATTGTCTTTTTTAAGTCATTGTATATCGATCATGTCAAACTTGCAATATAATATTTTCAAATTTTTAGTTAAAAATATTTTAGCAAATTAAAACTTTTTTATTACAAATTAAAAATTCAGACTTGAAATGATAAGAGAATTTTTTTTTCCCCTGGGAATTTTTGCAGGGGCGATTAGAAATTTTTTGTAAACTTGATCATTTGCGAAAGGTTTTGAATCTGATACAGTTAAATGTGACAGAGAATAACACTTCTTAAATGGGGTATTTCTATAAGTTCAATAGAAAAAAAAATAATAATCCGGCCACAGTGTATGATGATGATTCCGTAACCCTAGGTTGGCCTGCATGCAGCAAGTTTGACAAGCACATTGGGTACTATATTAAACTAACTAGTCAAAGGGGGACAAAAATATCTCATGCAGATTCGGGTAGAAAATGCCTCTTATTGGTTGACTAGGACGCAAAGTGTGAGAACGCAGGCTGGCATGTATTCACGTGATCTGGTAACAAATCGACAACCTCTAAGACGTCCACTATCTGGCTCCATTGGTGACGGCTAGGGTCGAGTCCTGTAGGGTTGTGGGAGCAAGCCTGTAATATGATGACGGATTTCTTCGGGGCATTTCGCAGGTCCTCGAGGAGCCCTCCATATCGATGGAACGAGTGGCAGGGTCCCAGTAACGGTACTCACAAGCATCCGTTAACCCACTGCACTCGAATATGCTGCGATGGTTGTCTGAAAAATTAATGTTTCTGCTAACACCACCAAGCATGGTTGTAGAATTTTTATTATTTTTATGTTAACCATGCCTATTTCCTGTTTATGTGTAAAGTTAATTTGACCAACAACATTTTATTGTACGATTTTAACAAGTATATAATTATAAGCTATAAATAGAGACTCATTGATTTCAAATAATTACAGTTCACGAGTTATAGAAGGTAAAAACTTGTTAAAGTATGCTTTTTGTACACCATTGCCAAGGTAATGTGATAAATCTGGACCTGGAATTAATAAGTATAAGTCGTTGATAGTGCATTGGCTTCAAAGTATGCTATTTTAAGAAACAAACATATATATTATACATCCATTACTCTTTACAGCCTGTGGCGTGGATCAATTTTTTATTCAAGCCATATATTTTCCACTACCGGCTTGCTAGACCTGTCGTAACTTCATATGCCTTATAATCTAACTTAGGACTAGGAGAGGCACAACATCCAGTTCCTGGCCGTTAATTTATTAACTTGTAAGGGTAAATCCATATTGTCATCAATGATAAATTTTCGGCCATACTGGGAATCAAACCCGGTATTCTTTGCTCAGTTGGCAGACACACTACTGACTGAGCTAAGGTGTCGGACAAAACAAACATATCTAAAATATGTGAAAGTGCTGTGTACTTACTCCATGTGGGCGATGACATGTAGAAAGTGTTATAGTTAAGTACTCTGCTTAGATATTTGGCGCCAATCCACAGGGCACCTGTTCCACTCACCGACTGGATGCATGCCACCTGGTAATGCCATATCAACAAATTAAAATTCCTTTTTTTTTCTTGGTAAACACATATTCAATAGAACAAAACTGTCTCAAATAATCGATTATTTGCCACTTTTAAATCGGTATCATATTCCGATATCTGAAAAGAGTATTTGGATTGGACAGGTTGCTATAGGTTAAGTTAATTTTCTTTATTTGCTGAAATAAGTGTTGTGTTTAAAAATGTGTGTCAAAACCCTAAAACCTTCCATCCTTGTGTTTGAATTTGTATACTAAAGCTCTTTGAAACCTATTTAGACCTCGGACGGACAATATTAAATTGGGTGCTCGTATAAGCCTGCTTTTACAAATTATTATCATTATCATCATCATTATTATTATTATTATTATTATTAGCACTGCGTCTTACTACCCGTTCTGTTTGTACGCACTTACGCTAATGTGTAATGGTAGTGTGATTGTGAGATGAAATGGAGGACCTACAGTTTAACGTGGAATCCGAACCACGGTGGAGGCCTGGCATTCCCCACATTCACAAGTTGTGATTAATACACGTCTTGTCAGAGGTGAAGGAAGGGTTTGGCAATTAGATAAATCTGTGCCGGGACCGAGGATTGAACCCCGGACCCCCAGCACAGAAGTTTGACACCTTACCTCTAGACCGCCAGGTCGCCTGCTTTTAAAAAATCTCATTAAATGTTTCACTAATAAAAAAAAATATACTAATAATAACATCCATAAAAAAAGAAAAATTAAAATTGATTTCTAAATCACCTTGTCTAATAGTTGATACTCACTCTTTCCTCAGCGATTGCCATTGAGTCTCCTCCCAGGAGGAGTCGACTGGCTGCGGAGGTAAAACTCTTGTCACCCAACGCCCAGAGGTATTCGTAATCCTGTGTCATGTCCTTGACTATCTCTTCTTCTACTTTACGAACCATGGGCAAAGGCCACATCTTGCCATTATCGTCTCTATAAGCTAAACAGCCAAAATGGTTTTACTTTGGTTCTTTGTAATTTCACTAGGGTATTGAATTTTCCTGGATAAAAGATAGAGATTGGACTTTTCTTGGATAAAAGTTACTTTACTAAAGTTATTTTACTAAATGAAAACTTCATTTTACATTCAAATTTATAATTTGAATTTTGGAGAAAAAAAACAACTGAACATAACAAAGAAGATAAACAAATAATATAAAATATAAATACTAACTAAATATTAACATTTTTGTGTGCTAAAATCCATATATTATAACATTTGTACAGTTAGTTAGGTGTTAAATTAATGGTTTGAGGTCCGGTTTTTAAGTTTGTCCTATAATTATATTGTCACTGATTCACCAATAAAGAGTATTAGAACATTAAAACAAATTCCAATTCAAATAAAAAAATATCATAGCTTTATTTCTTTTGGATCTCCAATATTTTCTCGAAATCTCAAATATAGTTAAGGATTTAGGGATTTGAGAATCCCAATCACACCATGAATACTATATTTTGCATATAATCCTATAATCTCAAATTCACATAGATTCCTGTCATAATTGAACAGTCTCATACACCGGGTAGCAAAGGTGTGTGAAGCTTTGATATGTCAAAGTTGAAGGTAAAATCTTCTTTGCTTCAATTTTAACACCCACAGTAACCTTCACAGCTACAAAACATTTCGGAGAACGAAGAAAACTTTAAAGTATAATGAATACGTTTTAAATATTACACTAAATATGACATATTTTCAACATTTAATCATTTCTTGAAATAGCTACTAGACAGTATTTTAACACTGTCTAATGACTAAAAGCTATCTCTAACATTAGCATAGATAAATTCGGGTATGTCGGCATAAAAAAAAAT
Organism: Timema cristinae; assembly: GCA_039000515.1. Classification (NCBI taxonomy): domain Eukaryota; kingdom Metazoa; phylum Arthropoda; class Insecta; order Phasmatodea; family Timematidae; genus Timema; species Timema cristinae. Next base: position 154,075 of record JBCFYV010000941.1, on the reverse strand, counting down.
GTAGTGTGATTTGTTTTTTTTATCTAAACGTTCCCCTTATCTAGATGCATAAAATGATCAATTTAGAAATTAGAAGTAGTGCTATGTACATACATACATACATACATACATACTGAATAATGCCATTCCATAATGGGGTAGGTACGCTTATAACAGGTTAAAAAAACACATAATTAATTAATTCTCACTAACTTTCTCCACACTTCTCTATCCTTGCATACTCCCTTCATTTCAACAATATCCATAAACAGACTCATAAATGTTCTTTTATTCTTAAAACTCTTAATGTTTTCTCTTTTTCACACATTCGTCTACCACATTTAACCTTGTCTTATATGACCAATCCCTACCTTTTGATACACATACACTCTACCTTCATATATTTGCTTCATCACTTAATCCACACTGATCCTCTCAACATGCCCAAACCAATGTAACATGCTTCTTTCACATTTGACCTATATGAGTTCCTTTCAAACCGCACTCCTTCGGCGCCCATTCATTACTGACTTATATCTGTACGAGTTTTTCCACCTACAAACATCTCATCGACTTTGCTTTGCTTCACATTTAAAAAGTGGCCTTCGCACCCCATTATTTGGTAGTAGAATACATTATAATGTGCTCCTCAAAGTGCCGTCAGCTGCTTGTCCCCGGCAAACCACTAGAAAATAAATATGGTTTCAGAAGGTTAACAGTGAAATGGCATAGCACCATAGTTAATACATTCTTGTGTTCTAGATTTATGTCATGTCACACAGGGTGAATATGGTATCATATGCATGGACATACCATGTTAAAATTTTTCAATTCGTGTTTTTAATACCCCCTAGTTGACAACCATAAGACGGTCCTTGGCATACTGATAAAATATATATTGCCGGTCTGTCTGTTTTCTTAACCTCATCGCAATACATTTTATCAAAATATATTAAAAATGTTTCACTTTCTCTGAAAAAAAATGATATGGCATTTCCTTGAATTTACCCTTCTCTTACATCTCCATACATTAAGTAGTCTATTTAATAAATAACAAGCACACATACTGAATAATATATATTTTTTAATATCATTAAAATATTTATATTTAATAGGTTTTGATCTTCAAATGCATTTAACCTATTTTAGATAGTAACACTTTTTTATTTTTAACAAAAAACTAACATGTTAAACTTATAAGGGTATACAAATCTTTAAAAATTAAACTTAAAAAAAATTATGGCTTCAACAATGTCTAAGTTTAGCCAATCTGAATATTGAAACTTTTGAAAAACATTATGGAAATGTTAATAAAAGATGTAATCTAAAAATAATATCAAGGAAATTAGAATTGGATTAATTGAATGAGAGTTTTTATATACATTAAGATGGATTAAATAGAATGTGTACAATATTTAAAACGCTATCACATTCAAATGTGAGTTGACAAATTTTTAGAAATATTGAAAGAATTTTAGGTATGACATAAAGTAATATAAAGCTATGAATTATTAACATATACTATTAAGAAGACATCTAAAGCTACAAATTAAGTTGAATTGGATTTTATTAAACGTTAGAAGTTATTGTCATAATATTGAAGTATATAATGCACACAGTAATATATTTAATGAGTCAAAATTGATGAAGCTTGTAAAAATGTTAACGAGAAAAGGTGATAGTTTTGGATTGAAAATAAGAGAAATATATTCTTTAGATCAATACAATTCCTTGTTGATTGAAATAGCAGCTAAGTTGACTGCTAATGTCAAACGACACCTTAGCTCAGTCAGTAGGGTGTATGTCTCCTGAGCTAAGGGTCCCAGGTTCAAATCCTGGCACAGCTGAAAAATTTATCGTTGATGGAAGATGGGTTAATCCTTTCGCAATGGTAAATCAATGGCTGGGGGCTGGATATTGTGTTTGTACTAAATGTAAGTTAGTTTATAAGTTGATTCAGAAAGTGCACGTTAAATAACTCAAATAAATGAAAATTGAAAAAAAAAAAAATGCTTCTCATGGGATTTGGGAATTCAAATGTCCCATCTCTAATTTAAATTCAACTTTTCTCTTTACTAACATTTTAGTGAAATTAGTACAACCTGAATGGTTTGTGAGAAATTTTGCAAAACTAAACTTACCTCCAACAATTAAATCTATCTTATTTCCATTGGTGTCTACAAAATAAGCTGCTCTCAATCTTGCGATTTCGTTAACCTCCACAATGCAATTTGTGTCAAACCTGGACTCTCCACTGGACGCCATGTTTGTTCTACTCTATAATATAATATTCAAGAAAGAGAGTTGTCAACTCTTTTGATAACCATTTATATAGGCTCACTTTGTGTTTGCAAATCAAAATAATAGCTATCAATAATCAGACATGGTAAAGATAACCCGGAAACTTCCAAGAGTTGAAAAATATATTAATAAGATGAAAATAACTGACCTCTTTGTTATCAATCACAATATACTGGCATGGTTGACACTTTTGAACTTGCCAGCTAAAGTCCTCATTCTTTACCCTTGGGTTTTTATTCATTGAAACTGTGTGGTTTGTTATGATGTTTTAGCAACTTTATGATTAGGAAAGGGATTAAGGGGTGTGTCTCTTAATCCAAATGAAATGATTACATAGTTACTTACTTGGATTAATATAGGTTTACCTAAATTGTGTGTGTACGGTGGGCAATACGCAGCATGAATAATTCTAGAACCTTGTTCAGGGTGTTACCTGGAAGGCCCAATCGAAAGACCTAAATGTAGATGTGAGGATAACATTAGAATGGAGCTGAGAGAGAGAGGGTGTAATGAGATGGACTGGGTAGAACTTGCCCAAGATAAGGACAGGGTGTAATGAGGTGTACCAGCTAGAACTAGATCAAGGTATGGATAGGGTGTAATGAGGTGGATTGAATAGAACTAGCTCAGGATAGAGTGGGAAACCATTTTAGGAAAAACTACCTTCGATACAATTGACCAGATTGAACCACAATTCATCATCGACAGTCGCTCTTTGTGAGAGTGATGCCTTAGACCATGCGGCCACTCTTGTGGTTGAATGAAAACCGAAATTAATCGTCACCTAATGAAGATAAATTCTTGAATTGTATTCTGATTCCCCTTTGAAGATAATTTTTTCTTCAATAAAATTGCTAGAATTTTGGTTCCATGCCAACGTTTTTATATATGCAATAAAATACTTGATTTGTTTGTCACCACAATCTGTGTGAGTAAAAATTAATGTAGACAAGATCTGCGACTTAAATAAATATCTTCCTTGGAGCCAGACATTCGTGCTGCGAAGCCACAACTATTAACTCTTGCATCTTGGTTATTGCAGACATTTGATTGACTTATTAATAACTAGATAGCTGTTGCCCGCGGCTTTGCTCGCGTGGAAGTTGATTATATACAAATACGAAAATACACATATGTATTTACAGATTAATTTAAAATATGACGTTACGTTGATGACCATAACTTGACCTCAGATCAAAAATAATGCAAGTCCGATACAAACTTTCACCCCCCTTTTTCATCCCTTATTAAAATCAAAATTTCTGAAACACGTATTTATTTGTTTTACGTCAATAACCGAAATACAAAATTTTGTTTATGTAACTTTCAAAATGACGGGCTTTCATACAATTATCATACATATTACCATCCCCTATTTTGACCCTTTGGCTGGAATTTTCTAAATCCTTTCTTAGTGGGTGCCTACATAACAAAATGAATATACAGTCCGAACTTTATGCTTGTAGCCTTGATAGTTTGCGCTCGGCGATGATGAATCATTCAGTCAGTCAGTCAATCAGACATTGTATTTTATAAGTATAGATTATTTTTGATGACTTCATTATGAACAAAAATGCAATTTTCTTATACATTATTGAAGTAGGGGTCAGGAAGGTTGGAAAACTATTTAGAAAAAACTACCCTAGGTTCACCCGACTGGGTTGCGAACCCTCATCTCCTTGTCATTAGTCCATTATATTGCGAGTAACACCCTTAAACCATCCGGCCACCGAAACGGCATCCATGGTGGATTTTATATCTAACCTTTTAAGCAAGTGATCTTAATAAAAAAAAAATCTTTAATTTCTCATCACGTGTAAACCGAACACTTTGTAAGATGTTGTGCTAAATAAGGATTCATTATTAATATTAGCACCGTGTCTTACTACCCGTTCGGGTTATACCACTTACGCTAATGTTAATGGTAGGGTGATTGTGAGATGAAATGAAGGACCTACAGTTTAATGTGGGATCCGAACCACGGTGGAGGCCTGGCATTCCCCACATTCACAAGATGTCTTGTCAGAGGTGAAGGAAGGGTTAGGCAATCAGATAAATCTGTGCCGGGACCAAGGATTGAACCCCAGACCCCTAGCACAGAAGTCCGAAATAATAATTTAATTCCTCATAAATTTCAAATTGTATTAATTTATTTTACAAATTGGGGAGGACTAACTCAGTTGGGGATGTTAGTATTATTTTTAGAGATTGTCCTCAAAAATAGGTAGACAAATGGTCACCTTAATTTTGCAACTCTTATTGAGATAATCTTATAATAAATTGAGGATGTGTTTTTATTATCTACTTACACGTGCGCTAAAATAAGCTACATACGCCATCAGCTCACTGCCTACATGAACAGAAATAAATATAATTACATATTCTTGAACTTGAGCCAAACATACTTATCGATATAGATATCAGCCAAGCCTTCTAATGGTTATTGATAGTTGCACAATGCACATATACACATACATATGTTAGTATATCTATATGCCTAATATTAAGATAAAGAACTATGGGTGATATATTTAATGAAGGGGGTCAACATTAAAATAAAGGAGTGTCATTTTGATTAAACCTTTAAGTGACCTTTTGCAATTAATCATTAAAAAAATCTCATCCTAATCATATAAAATATTTGAATAATAATAATAATATTTAGCACCGCGTTGTACTACTCATTTCGGGTTATACGCTTTAAGTTTAATTACGCTAATGAATTAGGAATTGGGAAGGTTTAGTTAGAGGAAGTGAACCCGCATTTGCGTGGAGGGAGAGTGGAAAACCATTTAGGAAAAACCACCCCAGTTCACCCGACTGAGATTCGAACCTCAATCTCCTCATCCTCAGCAGTCGAGCTCAACACGACAAGCGTGTTAGCCAACTACGCCACCGAGGCGGGTAAAATATTTGAAGCATATCCATATTCTATGAGTTGTTACGTTTTTAATAAGTTTAATTTCTTAACAATGCCTATTTAATGCCAGTAACTGACTATTTATTTTTTTCTGTGGGGTTGAATATATCACAGCTGATATTTAAAATATTGTGTTAGTTTGCGCAGTTAATAATATTATTTTATAATTAGGCCTACTGTATATTGATTAATTTGGTTTTAAATAGAGTTGGGTCGTATTCAATATTTTCGAATTCTCATTTAACTTCCGTCAAATCCAAAATAACATATTTGTATCTTATTAAAATAGTATGAGCCTCAGAATAAGTAGAAATATATTGTAAAAATAGAAATGGTAACTAGATGTTAAAAAAAAATCTTGTAATCCTTTCATTATAACATTCATACATTCAGTTGTGTGTTAAAAAGTATGTTGGTACTAAGCCACCAATGAGGGTGTATTATAGCTTTAAAACAAATTTCAATTGAAATAATTGAAGAAAAGAAATATTTTTTTTTAAAAGGTTCAAGGATTTGAGGGTTTCATCACCAGTCTTAAATGATAACTTGACTTGTTCCTAGTTAGTTTACATTCTTATTGTTTCTTGCAACTTTTTAACAAAATATCTAAAATATATGTTTAAGATTTTCTTGGTTGGTTAAAATACTGTTATGTTGCTTATACTCTTAGTATTGTATTCATAATTATTTAGTGTTAGAAGAAAGCAGAATTGTCACACACTTGTAAAACCAGGAATACGTAAGAAATGTTTGTGTCTGAAAACCTGGAAAAAAAAATGGAATTTTGCACACAATCAGAGCATATAAATACTTGAATATTTGAGAATTTGGAACACATAGGTGCAAACCTAAAATAATATTTTGTATCTAAGAAAAAGCGAACTGAAGATCTAAACGCGCTGATTCAAACATGTTTTATCTTAACATCTTAAACATTTGGCTACAGAACGACTCCATTTATTTCCTCCTCGCGTCAGTGTCCAGTCACCTGGAAATGTCAGGAATAAAATCATGGAGAAGTCAGGGAAGTTTATAAACTCTCTAGAAATATTTACATATTCACTTTTTTTTTAAAAAAAGTAACCTTTATTTATCATAGTTGAAATAATATTTTTTATCCATGGTGGATTAAATAACAAAACTATTATATTTATTAATTATGGTTGAAGCCACATCTAAACGTATCATTTAAATTGAAAAATGACACCTTGGACCTTAATCTTATCTCAAGTGATCCCTCATATGTAGTTTATAATCCCGCACATCCATCACAGACTCTGCCTTAAAATATGAGTGAAGAATAACCCTGACTATGAGACGATTCCTGGATAACTCGGTGGTTAGAGCATTGGCATACTAAACCAAAGGTCCTAGGTTCGATTACTGTGTCTAGGTATCATTTTTAAATTTAAAGAATAACTTTCATCCAGTTAATACTCATTACAAATATCTTTTAACACAATTGCCCCTGTTGTACATATTAATCTCAATTTTAAAAGTCAACATATGATTTACTGTGGTCTAACTGGCCTCGGTGGCGTAGTTGGCTAACGCGCTTGTCGTGTTGAGCTCGACCTCTGAGGACGGGAGATCAAGGTTTGAATCTTGGTCGGATGAACTGGGGGTGGTTTTTCCTAAATGGTTTTACACTCTCCCTCCACGCTAATGCGGGTTCACTTCCTCTAATTCAACTTCCCCAATTCCTATTCCATTAGCATAATTAGTACTTAAAGCGTATAACCTGAACGGGTAGTAAGACGGGGTGCTAAATAATAATAAATACTGTAGTCTATCCACCACTCTACTGCATTTCATTAGCTAAAGTGTGAGAATTTGATTAGGTTATAGGAAGAAGATCCAGGGACAGGTTTATAAAAGGAGTGAGGAGAGGAGTGGGGTAAAAGAAGTAAACGGAGAGGCTTATGATCAAGACAGACCCTGCCAGTGGCACGAAACAGTGCAAGATGATGACGAGGAAAAAATAAACTAAAGACGTGTCTCACTAGAGTTTTAAACTATATTGATGTAAGGCGATCTTTTAATGGTTCGATATGGTCTCACTGAAATCTAACTTAGATCGCACTACCCCAATGGTCCATCGCTATAGGCTGAAATCCTTTAACCCCTTCAAAGACTGTCAATATTTTAGAATGTGTATGTGTCTAAAAATATTACATCAATTTGTGTTCTTAATAAAATAATGTAATATACTTAATACATATTAACTCGAAAAGTCAGGAAATTTTTAAGATACAGTTTGGTTGGAAGAATCGCAAGATGATTTGTTTTAAACATCATTGGCTTCACACTAGTCGATGATTGAAAATGAAATTTCATTCCTCTATACTTCAATTTAAGTTCACTAAGTCACACACATGCTGATAACAAAAGTTTCAAAACATAATGAAATAAAACATTTTTGTGTTGTTGTGTGTCATTCCACTTTGACCTCATGTTTTCAAATGAGTCGCAACACACTTGCTAACACAATTCGGAACAAAAGCAATGACACAATGTTAGACACGTTGAAACAAAGCAGCTGTCTTCCCCATTCCTATGTTTCATCCAGTTTGTTTCCCGTGTTTCGTGAAAAATACACCAATGCGCAAGCACAAGTCGGACAGTCTGGCCACTTGTCGGTAGTCTCCTTCAACACTTCAGTTGTGTTGATCATTCTTGTTTTGTTTGTGCTTGAAAATACCGAAAAAGGCTATCGGTAATTAGTGTAGAAATATGGATGTGTAATTTGCCAAAACACATTTCTCAATTCTTTTTTTATTGGTAGTGTGAACCCGATATCTCCTACTTGATGCTTTCTCCTGCTTAAACTGACCAATCTCAGGAAATTATAGCTAACACTTTATCAGTATCAATATTGCCAACATTACATACCACCATCTTAATACAGACTGAAAATTTTTGTTTCATTGTGTTTCATTTGAAAAAATAGTTGAAACATTATTGTGTCGGGGTTTCAAGACGTTTCTAAACGTTTTGTGTC
>JBCFYV010000941.1:0-145774 GCA_039000515.1 Timema cristinae | reverse complement strand
GACCCTTAGCTCAGGAGACATACACCTTACTGACTGAGCTAAGGTGTCGGTTGACACACATCTTATTTCATGTCTAATCCTAATGATAATTATGATAATGATGGTGAGCGTTGAAACTAGTTGACATTAGCAGTCAACTTAGCTGCTATTTCAATCAACAAGGAATTGTATTGAGCTAAAGAATATATTTCTCTTATTTTCAATCAAAAACTTTATCACCTTTTCTCGTTAACATTTTTACAAGCATCATCAATTTTGACTCATTAAATATATTACTGTGTGCATTATATACTTCAATATTATGACAATAACTTCTAACGTTTAATAAAATCCAATTCAACTTAATTTGTAGCTTTAAATGTCTTCTTAATAGTATATGTTAATAATTCATAGCTTTATATTACTTTATGTTATACCTAAAATTCTTTCAATATTTCTAAAAATTTGTCAACTCACATTTGAATGTGATAGCGTTTTAAATATTTTACACATTCTATTTAATCCATCTTAATGTATATAAAAACTCTCATTCAATTAATCCAATTCTAATTTCCTTGATATTATTTTTAGATTACATCTTTTATTAACATTTACATAATGTTTTTCAAAAGTTTCAATATTCAGATTGGCTAAACTTAGACATTGTTGAAGCCATATTTTTTTTTAAGTTTAATTTTTAAAGATTTGTATACCCTTATAAGTTTAACATGTTAGTTTTTTGTTAAAAATAAAAAAGTGTTACTATCTAAAATAGGTTAAATGCATTTGAAGATCAAAACCTATTAAATATAAATATTTTAATGATATTAAAAAATATATATTATTCCAGGGTTCCTACAGTATTTGTAAAAATATTCTCCCTGACTTTTCCCTGACTTTCCCTGACTATTTTCCCAAGTTCCCTGACCAATTTCTCATAAAATTTCCATTATAACTTTACGGTACTATACACGTGAAAATATTAATTTAAATAAATTTATTTCGGCCTCCTCCCCCCTTACAGCCGACCTTGCCTCACCTCTCATGGAAGAATAAGAAAGCAGACATCTTGCCAATCAGTTGAGGGAAAATGATGGAAAAATAATCCCTATCAAAAATTTGTAACAAACTTGATTCCCTTTGGTATCATGTGCAGAAATACGTATTAAATAACAGGCCACTAAGAACATACTAAAGAGTTTGGTATCATTACAGTTTTATTTTACCTAAACTGTACATTTCCTGAACTGAATAGCTTACAACAGGAACTCTGTCTGCTTTCATATTATTCATGTCTCAAGTCAATTTTATTTTTATTAAAATTATCACTATAGTCATACAATAAGAAACTATGTTATATTTAATAAAGTGAAGCTTGCTTCTTCTTCAGTTCTTGCAACTCCACGTCTATTGCTTCTCGTTTCTCTTCAGTTGCCATCATTAATTTTTTTCTTTCTCCTTCTAAATCTTTAACTTGTATATCTAATTTCCTCTTTTCTGCCTTCTTCTTGTCTTTTTCACTTTTTTCTTGCTTCTTCATCTCTAAGTATTCATGATAGCGTTTCCGAGCACCTCTCACGTAATCCAACATCTTTTTGCTAATGTGTATATTTTTAATCCCTCCTGCTTCTTGTATCTCATCATGAATGTGACGCTGTGCAATGACTGTCTTTTCATGCATGTTTTCAACCAGTAAAGATTTATTGACTGAAAAACCACCTTCAACAGTTGCATTCCCATGCGACAAGACAAGGCAAATCTTTATTACTTCCCAAAGATGTTTGTAGTTTGCTTCTCCTATTAGAAAGCTACCATAAATAGTGTCAAGTCCTACTTCATCACTAAACTGATCACAAGGACGAAATATTTCTTGAAGCTCAGATTTTTTGAGGTTGCAAAAATGCAAGTATTCTTTCTTGGCATTTTCAGCCAGAACATCATTTATGATGTTGGCATGGTTGAGTTCCTCCAAAAGAAAAGAAAATCTCTTCTGGGCCAGTTGAGGTGAATGTTGAATAACACAAGGATCCAATGAAGACAAACCTCTCACAGCTTTCTGTTTTAAGGGACTTTTTTCTTGTAGTTTTGCAATCATGGTGGTTAACATACTGCGGCACTCATGTATAAATTCTAATTTTTGTCTTTCTGTTACTGTGATCGCAGTTTCTCCTAACAAACGTTTTGTTGCAAATCCTATATCAATATTTTTGCTAAGGATCAAATTTTCTGATTTTTTGTGTCAATAGACAGTAACTTTGGACCCGTGCACTTCATAAGATCAGGTTTCACACAACGATTCATAAGGTATCTTAGAAGTTTCTCTACAGCTTCAAAAAGATATGGAGTCATTGGTTTTGATGTCTGGAACCGTTGCAGGAAAGGCTGACATTCATCTGCAATTGTCTTGCAGAACGCTAGTTTACACTTTAGGAATGGATCACAGGCTGCTCTTTTCAGTGTCTCTACAGGTTTTGTTTTAGGAAGTTTTGCTTCTTTGAGAAACTTAATAACATGGTCCCAAATTTGTAATGCCCTTTGAAAGCACTTCGCATTCTCTAACCAACGCACACCACAGAACTTCAATGGAAAAGTTGTACACCCTGTCAACTGGGTGAACAATGCTCGACGAGCTGGAGAGTCAGTGAACAGGTAGTACATGTGACGTAATAAGCTACTTACATCCCAATCAACAGACTCTACTCCTGTTCTCAAGGAACCATGAACAACATGAAGCCCACATGTTCCCAGATTTAGCAAACTACATACTTCATTGTCTGTTACAGATTTGAGGTGTTCCTGAAGAAGTGTTATAAACTTTAAATTGACATTTGGGCCATCCATTGACACTTGTATCAACTTAGAGAGTGGAAGAGGAGAAATACCATCCAGAAAATGCTTCAGTAATTCTTCAGCAGTGCTCCTATCGAAAAACACACTGTTTAAGTAACGACTGATGACTTTATGATTTTCCTTGTCCCAGAATCTAATTACAATGTCCATCTGTCCTCTTTGAATAACTTTATTCAATGCCTCATCAAAACAAATTACAAAGTTGTTACATGATTTTAGGCGGTCCAGTAAATTATTATGAAAGAATGGAGCCAAGCCATGCACAATGAAGTATGCAGCCTTGTCTCCACCAAGGGTAAAGGCATTGGCAATGGAACACTCGGGAAACATCAATTGAAAAATTGTACTTAAATTATTGCACGAATTGAAAGACATTTTTTTGTCAACAACTTGCATAGCCCAAATGACTTCCGCCTTAGTTATATCATCTTTTATAACAAAAGTGTTATGGTTTCTTTGAGGCACTACACTAATTTCACTTTTAGCAACAGCTTCCTTCTGCGACGTTACGATTTTCGATGAAACAGAAAAACTCTTCGAGCAACCAGCAGAATCATCACTAGGTAGAATGTCTTTGTGTGCCAGAGATTCTCTTGAAACTGGGGAGCTCGATGAACCTGAATCACTTGACTTTTTTGAAAAAAAAGTCAACAGAGAGCGTTGATTTGTCAAAGTTTCAAGAGTTTTGATATGAGTTGGTCCTTTTGCATGGGAAGCTAATGCTTGCTTTCCCATATTACTTAAGTTTATAATTTTTTTGCACACTTTACAAAATGCCTGCAGCTTATTACTTTCAACACCACTTATCCAGTATGAGAATTCAGGAAAATGGTCTGGGCTTAGCCAGAGCTGGTTAAAAACGGTTTTTTTGTTAGACATTGCTGGTGTAGTCTAATCAGTCCTGGTGCACTGTATCAAACTATAACGATGACAAACCTTGAACAAGAACAAAAACAAGTGATCACTAAAGTTAAAAGAATTGTCATGTGCAGGCTAGGAGACCTCTGCGTTCACATTCTGAAATAAAATGCTACCAAACTTGTGTTAGGGCAAGTTTGAGCATGGTAAGTGCCCCTCAGCTTTCTTCATTGGGGCAGTGGCTTATGACGCAGTAAATAGAAAAAATATTTTCTTTGTTTTTTCTAAGTGTGACATGAAGACATGAATTGTCATTTCCCTGACCTTTTTAAAGCTTCCCTGACTTTCCCTGACTATTATTTTTTTCCCTGACTTTCCCTGACTTTCCAGAGCGTAGGAACCCTGTATTCAGTATGTGTGCTTGTTATTTATTAAATAGACTACTTAATGTATGGAGATGTAAGAGAAGGGTAAATTTAAGGAAATGTTATATTATTATTTTTCAGAGAAAGTGAAACATTTTTAATATATTTTGATAAAATGTATTGCGATGAGGTTAAGAAAACAGACAGACCGGCAATATATTTTATCAGTATGCCAAGGACAGTCTTATGGTTGTCAACTAGGGGGTATTAAAAACACGAATTGAAAAATTTTAACATGGTATGTCCATGCATATGATACCATATTCACCCTGTGTGACATGACATAAATCTAGAACACAAGAATGTATTAACTATGGTGCTATGCCATTTCACTGTTAACCTTCTGAAACCATATTTATTTTCCTAGCGGTTTGCCAGGGACCAGCAGCTGACGGCACTTTGAGGAGCACATTATAATGTATTCTACTACCAAATAATGGGATGCGAAGGCCACTTTTTAAATGTGAAGCAAAGCAAAGTCATTGAGATGTTTGTAGGTGGAAAAACTCGTACAGATATAAGTCAGTAATGAATGGGCGCCGAAGGAGTGCGGTTTGAAAGGAACTCCAATAGGTCAAATGTGAAAGAAGCATGTTACATTGGTTTGGGCATGTTGAGAGGATCAGTGTGGATTAAGTGATGAAGCAAATATATGAAGGTAGAGTGTATGTGTATCAAAAGGTAGGGATTGGTCATATAAGACAAGGTTAAATGTGGTAGACGAATGTGTGAAAAAGAGAAAACATTATGAGTTTTAAGAATAAAAGAACATTTATGAGTCTGTTTATGGATATTGTTGAAACGAAGGGAGTATGCAAGGATAGAGAAGTGTGGAGAAAGTTGGTGAGAATTAATTAATTATGTGTTTTTTTAACCTGTTATAAGCGTACCTACCCCATTATGGAATGGCATTATTCAGTATGTATGTATGTATGTATGTATGTATGTATGTATGTATGTACATAGCACTACTTCTAATTTCTAAATTGATCATTTTATGCATCTAGATAAGGGGAACGTTTAGATAAAAAAAAACAAATCACACTACATTTTTTTTTATGCCGACATACCCGAATTTATCTATGCTAATGTTAGAGATAGCTTTTAGTCATTAGACAGTGTTAAAATACTGTCTAGTAGCTATTTCAAGAAATGATTAAATGTTGAAAATATGTCATATTTAGTGTAATATTTAAAACGTATTCATTATACTTTAAAGTTTTCTTCTTTCTCCGAAATGTTTTGTAGCTGTGAAGGTTACTGTGGGTGTTAAAATTTAAACAAAGAAGATTTTACCTTCAACTTTGACATATCAAAGCTTCACACACCTTTGCTACCCGGTGTATGAGACTGTTCAATTATGACAGGAATCTATGTGAATTTGAGATTATAGGATTATATGCAAAATATAGTATTCATGGTGTGATTGGGATTCTCAAATCCCTAAATCCTTAACTATATTTGAGATTTCGAGAAAATATTGGAGATCCAAAAGAAATAAAGCTATGATATTTTTTTATTTCGAATTGGAATTTGTTTTAATGTTCTAATACTCTTTATTGGTGAATCAGTGACAATATAATTATAGGACAAACTTAAAAACCAGACCTCAAACCATTAATTTAACACCTAACTAACTGTACAAATGTTATAATATATGGATTTTAGCACACAAAAATGTTAATATTTAGTTAGTATTTATATTTTATATTGTTTGTTTATCTTCTTTGTTATGTTCAGTTGTTTTTTTTTCTCCAAAATTCAAATTATAAATTTGAATGTAAAATGAAGTTTTCATTTAGTAAAATAACTTTAGTAAAGTAACTTTTATCCAAGAAAAGTCCAATCTCTATCTTTTATCCAGGAAAATTCAATACCCTAGTAAAATTACAAAGAACCAAAGTAAAACCATTTTGGCTGTTTAGCTTATAGAGACGATAATGGCAAGATGTGGCCTTTGCCCGTGGTTCGTAAAGTAGAAGAAGAGATAGTCAAGGACATGACACAGGATTACGAATACCTCTGGGCGTTGGGTGACAAGAGTTTTACCTCCGCAGCCAGTCGACTCCTCCTGGGAGGAGACTCAATGGCAATCGCTGAGGAAAGAGTGAGTATCAACTATTAGACAAGGTGATTTAGAAATCAATTTTAATTTTTCTTTTTTATGGATGTTATTAATAGTGTATTTTTTTTATTAGTAAAACATTTAATGAGATTTTTTAAAAGCAGGCGACCTGGCGGTCTAGAGGTAAGGTGTCAAACTTCTGTGCTGGGGGTCCGGGGTTCAATCCTCGGTCCCGGCACAGATTTATCTGATTGCCAAACCCTTCCTTCACCTCTGACAAGACGTGTATTAATCACAACTTGTGAATGTGGGGAATGCCAGGCCTCCACCGTGGTTCGGATCCCATGTTAAACTGTAGGTCCTCCATTTCATCTCACAATCACCCTACCATTACACATTAGTGTAAGTGCGTATAACCCAAACGGGTAGTAAGATGTGGTGATAATAATATAATAATAATAATAATAATAATAAATGATGATAATGATAATAATTTGTAAAAGCAGGCTTATACGAGCACCCAATTTAATATTGTCCGTCCGAGGTCTAAATAGGTTTCAAAGAGCTTTAGTATACAAATTCAAACACAAGGATGGAAGGTTTTAGGTTTTGACACACATTTTTAAACACAACACTTATTTCAGCAAATAAAGAAAATTAACTTAACCTATAGCAACCCGTCCAATCCAAATACTCTTTTCAAATATCGGAATATGATAATGATTTAAAAGTGGCAAATAATCGATTATTTGAGACAGTTTTGTTCTATTGAATAGGTGTTTACCAAGAAAAAAAAAGGAATTTTAATTTGTTGATATGGCATTACCAGGTGGCATGCATCCAGTCGGTGAGTGGAACAGGGGCCCTGTGGATTGGCGCCAAATATCTAAGCAGAGTACTTAACTATAACACTTTCTACATGTCATCGCCCACATGGAGTAAGTACACAGCACTTTCACATATTTTAGATATGTTTGTTTTGTCCGACACCTTAGCTCAGTCAGTAGTGTGTCTGCCAACTGAGAAAAGAATACCGGGTTTGATTCCCAGTATGGCCGAAAATTTATCATTGATGACAATATGGATTTACCCTTACAAGTTAATAAATTAACGGCCAGGAACTGGATGTTGTGCCTCTCCTAGTCCTAAGTTAGATTATAAGGCATATGAAGTTACGACAGGTCTAGCAAGCCGGTAGTGGAAAATATATGGCTTGAATAAAAAATTGATCCACGCCACAGGCTGTAAAGAGTAATGGATGTATAATATAAATGTTTGTTTCTTAAAATAGCATACTTTGAAGCCAATGCACTATCAACGACTTATACTTATTAATTCCAGGTCCAGATTTATCACATTACCTTGGCAATGGTGTACAAAAAGCATACTTTAACAAGTTTTTACCTTCTATAACTCGTGAACTGTAATTATTTGAAATCAATGAGTCTCTATTTATAACTTATAATTATATACTTGTTAAAATCGTACAATAAAATGTTGTTGGTCAAATTAACTTAACCATGCCTATTTCCTGTTTATGTGTAAACATAAAAATAATAAAAATTCTACAACCATGCTTGGTGGTGTTAGCAGAAACATTAATTTTGCAGACAACCATCGCAGCATATTCGAGTGCAGTGGGTTAACGGATGCTCATGAGTACCGTTACTGGGACCCTGCCACTCGTTCCATCGATATGGAGGGGCTCCTCGAGGACCTGCGAAATGCCCCGAAGAAATCCGTCATCATATTACAGGCTTGCTCCCACAACCCTACAGGACTCGACCCTAGCCGTCACCAATGGAGCCAGATAGTGGACGTCTTAGAGGTTGTCGATTTGTTACCAGATCACGTGAATACATGCCAGCCTGCGTTCTCACACTTTGCGTCCTAGTCAACCAATAAGAGGCATTTTCTACCCGAATCTGCATGAGATATTTTTGTCCCCCTTTGACTGGTTAGTTTAATATAGTACCCAATGTGCTTGTCAAACTTGCTGCATGCAGGCCAACCTAGGGTTACGGAATCATCATCATACACTGTGGCCGGATTATTATTTTTTTTCTATTGAACTTATAGAAATACCCCATTTAAGAAGTGTTATTCTCTGTCACATTTAACTGTATCAGATTCAAAACCTTTCGCAAATGATCAAGTTTACAAAAAATTTCTAATCGCCCCTGCAAAAATTCCCAGGGGGAAAAAAAAAATTCTCTTATCATTTCAAGTCTGAATTTTTAATTTGTAATAAAAAAGTTTTAATTTGCTAAAATATTTTTAACTAAAAATTTGAAAATATTATATTGCAAGTTTGACATGATCGATATACAATGACTTAAAAAAGACAATATAGCAGAACGACTATAAAACACATTACCCGCCTCGGTGGCGTAGTTGTCTAACACGCTTGTCGTGTTGAGCCCGACTGCTGAGGACGGGGAGATCGAGGTTCGAATCTCGGTCGGGTGAACTGGGGGTGGTTTTTCCTAAATGGTTTTCCACTCTCCCTCCACGCAAATGCGGGTTCACTTCCTTTAATTCAACCTTCCCAATTCCTAATCCATTAGTGTAATTAGTACTTAAGCGTATAACCCGAACGGGTAGTAAGACGCTGTGCTAAATAATAATAAAATAAATAATAATAATAATAAAAAAACACAGTTCCATACCTATTTAATCTAAAACAATACGAGCATTTATATTTTTACATCAATAAACTGCTTTGCATGAGTTTAAATTAAAGGCGGATGTTACATTTTTCAGTATTTATTCACACATTACCGTCATTCTCACAGCCTCAATACCACTTTTCCCAGTTCCTCTTTCTAAAAGATAAAAATAGCCATACTAGCAGGTCAGAATCTAGTCTACAGATATATATTCCCATGCATGGAGATACATGCTTGTTTTATTACTGTCTTGGCATTGCATGCTTAGAACAAATTAAAGAGATAACGTTTCTCAAAACTTGACATCCATAATTTTTTTTTTTTAGCAGTGCAGTCACCCAACAAGCAATCACCATAACTTCCCCAGATAAATAAAGGTCATTGTTGTCATTATCATGGTCTTTATTATTTCAATATGCATTATTATATTTATTATTACTATTATTATTATTATCATCATCATCACCACATAAATGCTCTCTTCAGTAGGCACTTAAAAGGTAAGCTTGTCAAGTTTGGTTTGCCAGTGAAGACACAATAATAAGGTTCTGAGCCTTGTTGGGTATAGCGAAGATTGTTTTTTAACTAGTTAGTTTCCCAATATCCCTGGACACACAAATATGGGTACATTTATCATCCCTACCCTATTAGTGTGATTAAATGATGATATCTTGGGAAAGTAGTATGTCTAAAATGTTATTAAATTTTATGTGTTGGGATATTTTCGCCTTATGGTGGGTGCCAATTAAAGAGCTATTATTACTATTATTATTATTAGCACCGCGTCTTACTACCCGTTCGGGTTATATGCAAAAGAGCTATTAAAGTTTATGTGTTGATATTTGACCCTCGGTATGGGGCCAATTAAGATGATACCGATTTATGAGATATTGCCCTGTAATTGATCAGTATCTATAACGATATTGGGTTTTGTGATGATGACGACATGAGCATGCCTTGCTGCCCACTTGCTCGCGGTTATGTGATCTGAGTATATTTGATACTTATAATTATGTAATTAAAAAGACTGTTGATGTTGCAAACGTTTTATTTAGATGATTACACTTTCGGTACTGAAGATATGAAATATTAAATAACAGTTTTTGTTAACTTCACAGGTTGCTTTTCTGTGATTTTTCTCTCTAATATTATATTTAATATACTCTATGGATTTAAGTTACTGGCACTGTGTGTATATTACCGGCACTGATAATTAATGTCTTACTGCTCTATATATTACCGGCACTGTTTTAATGAGCCACATGATGAATCAAACTGAATACATTACCGAGTTATCTATGGATTCATACGCACAAGTGGCTTATATATGACCTACCCCTTGCCTCTTGGACCCCTTGTCACCAATGTCAAAACTAACTAATAGAAAAACTCCTGGTGACAGGTGTTGTGAAGGCTGGCTTCCTATTGCGTAGAGAGAGCCAGCGAGTCACAAGATTTCACTAAATACTAAGGAGTTGATCTTTTAAAGAAAAAAAGCTTTCATGGTGTGCAATACAAAGCGCATGACTCCATGGATTAACTATTAAAAGGATATTTTATTTACAGTTTATCAAAGAAAAACACACTTCATCCATGACTTTTTTAATATATGAGAAGGCTCCAAAACAGTATAATTACAAGTCACAATGTGAAATAAAAAAACAAAATAATTTTAGCAGAAAATGAAAGGAGGAAGGTTTCATAATGATGGGTCACATACACTGTATTCATAAAAAGACACTTAGGATAGTCAAGTCTCATAGATTATGGTGGGCAGGAAATGCAGCGCCAATGAGAGAATCTAGAACCGTGTTCAGAGTATTTACTGGCACACCCATTGGGAAGACCTAGACACTGATGGGAGGATAACATTAGAATGGAGCCGAAAGAGATAGTATGTAGTGAAGTGGACTGGATAGAACTAGCTCAAGATAGGGATAGTGTGTAATGAGGTGGACTGGATAGAACTAGCTCAAGATAAGGATAGTGTGTAATGAGGTGGACTGGATAGAACTAGCTCAAGATAAGGATAGTGTGTAATGAGGTCGACTGGATAGAACTACCTCAAGATAAGGATAGTGTGTAATGAGGTCGACTGGATAGAACTAGCTCAAGAAGAGGATAGTGTGTAATGAGGTCGACTGGATAGAACTAGCTCAAGATAGGGATAGTGTGTAATGAGGTGGAATGGATAGAACTAGCTCAAGATAGGAATGAGGTGGACTGGATATAACTAGCTTGAGATAAGTATAGGGTGTAATGAGGTGGACTGGATAGAACTTGTTCAAGATAGGGATAGGCTGTAATAAGGTAGGTTATAATTATTATTTTTTACCTTATTAATGTCATTAATTGCCATACCAGTACATTATTTCCAACAAGAAAACGTGCCCCTCATGGTAGAACCAATATATCCAGAGTAAATTTTTATCCTATATTAAAAAAGCAACCAAAATCAATAATTCCATTTCTTTGGTTTCAGGAGAGAGGACTGCTGCCATTCTTGGACTGCGCCTACCAAGGTTTTGCATCAGGTGATATACATCAGGATGCATGGACTGTCCGTTATTTCGAAAAACGAGGACTCGAGTTTATGTGTGCACAATCATTTGCAAAAAATATGGGTTTATACAGTAAGTTCACTATCATGAACAGCAAAGCAAAAAAAATAATTATTTTTTTACTTTTTCATATAAATAGAAAGTATTGTAATCATTAACACTATTAACCCCGAGGCTAAAATGGATATTTATGTGTTATGTGCCCCACCCATTCTGCCTGTCCCTGAGCCTAGATCCAAAAATTGAAAAGGTTTTGTTCAAACTTGATATTTGTATGTTTATGGCTGTCTCTTAGGTTTTTTTTTATGGAATTAAGAGTAGTTTAATGAATGAATTTGGATTTTTTTTTTCAAAAATGGGTTTATCAATTTTAATTAAGAAGGAAGAGATTATTAATTCCAAATGTTATATTTCAAAGTAAAAATTTAATGTGACAATTAATAATGATATAACAAATACATGACTTAGGTTTGTGAAACCAGTCAAATGTTATGGACCGTGTACCAAAGAATATTTGGATTTCATTGTTTTTGGTTTACCTGCTTAAGTGGCAGCATGGTCTAAGGCTTCTTTCTCGTATTCGTTAGACTAGATTGCCGATGACAGGTAGATAGGGCTTCGAATCCCATTCAAGTGTACTGATGGTGGTTTTTATAAATTGATTTTCCACTCTCCTGCCAAAAAAATGAGGGTACATTTCCCCCAAATTCAACCTTATTCATCCCTAAATCATTAGCATGGTTAGTAAATTAAATGTGGTACTAAAAAAAACTTATTTTTTTACATTTTCTTTTACTACCAATTCAGGACATATATTATTTGACATTACTCTAATGAGGAGATGGGTAAGGAAGCGTTTTAGAGGTAATCAACCAGTATATAATATATTTAGCTCCGCGTCTTACTACCCGCTCGGGTTATACGCTTTAAGTACTAATTACGCTAATGGATTAGGAATTTGGAAGGTTGAATTAAAGGAAGTGAACCCGCATTTGCGTGGAGGGAGAGTGGAAAACCATTTAGGAAAAAACCACCCCCAGTTCACCCAACCGAGATTCGAACCTCGATCTCCACATCCTCAGCAGTCGAGCTCAACACGACAAGTGCGTTAGCAACTACACCACCGAGGCGGGTAATCAACCAGCATTTGCGTGGAAGGAGAGGGGGAATCCATATAGGAATACCCACCCTCAGTACACCCGGCCAGGATTTGAATCCTGATCATCTCCTTGTTATCATCAGGCCAGTCCAGCACTATAGTGACACCTTTTTTCCTTTCAGCAACTGAATCGGGTATTTGTTTAGTATAAATTAAATCAAATTAATTATTTAAAACATGTTAAGAATTGATTATAATATTATAGACTACATAATACCATTTGCACAGTAGTAATATAAATTGTAAAAGGAGATGGAGGATAACACCTAACTTCTAGTTGTTTATGGAATTATAAATTATGTAGGAATACAAGGTTGATTATAAAGTATTACACCACTCTAAGAAGACGCGAGGCACACTCTTCCAGAGGATCCTTATTTCCTTGTTCTGTGATCCTGTTGGTCTCCTCCTCCTCGTGGCTGGTAGTCTGACTTGTTCCTGTAGACTACTTGTATCTGTGGTGTTGGAGGAGCTTGAAGCCCTGGAGGGTATATTCCGATGTTTATGTCCCCTCTTGCAATATCAACAGCGATGGGCTAGCCGCATGTTACCGCAATGTATTTGAAATTGGCACGATGTATGAGAATCTGACGGCGTTGATCCGGTAGCCGGGGGTAAAATGAAGCTAAAACAAGGATAAAGTTGATGTGGTGCTTCTCTTGTCCTGGAGAAAGTTCTAGTCCTTTTGCACTGAGAGCCAGAACTAGGTGTAGAGCTGTGGCTTCGTCTACAGGGAGGCCTACAGCGCCCACTGGGCGTAACGACTCAGGCTGCAGGAGTCGGTAATGGTACGGTTAGTGGGGCGGCCGCAGTTATCAATAACGTGGCTGATGGTGCATTTCCCAGCTGAGTACCTTGGGTCTCGGTGCAGAGTCCTAGCTTCTGTTCGATGTTTCAGTACCTCTCTTCTTGGGTTGCCATCGATTCTTTAACTCTGTTTAGGAGGGCAGTCAGGCAATTTTCAGCCATTCTGATTGAACTACATAGTCAATATAGGGATGTAGTGTTGTCTCCCTGGAGCACCTTACGGGGAGTTGGTTGTGTAGAGCCTAGATCTTGCGAGGAGTAAGTATGTGACATTGGTTTCGATGTAATGCTGCGCAAGCTGCGAGTGTCAATAGTTCTGTCCGCTGCCCAAAGTAAATCTTGTTGTTTAGTTTCGTCTAGGTGGTAAAGTTTGTCTAACACTGCTTCATCCGGGTACCTGGTGCTCTTGACATGAGTAGTAGCTATAGACTCAAGAGTGTTTTATTTCTGCTCAAGGTTCTGATCAATGTCATGTAGTTGTTTGGAAGAACAGAGAGAGATGGAGGCATTTTACTAAACAGACCCCACCACAGGCTGAAAACAGTTGATGATGATGATGATTATGAATCATTTCATTTTTTGTACTTTTTTTTAGGACCAGTGTTTGTAATTTTTTTTTTTACCAATTTATTTCAATATTCACAATGCCAAAGAAGTTTCCCATGAATTATTCTGTATTGGAGCATTCTACTGCAGTACATTTGTTATTACTTAATTAATATACCCTCGCCATTTATGAAGAAGTCAAAGTTGGTGTCTGAGTTCGACAGTAAAAAAACTAGAGAAGTCGAAGGCTTGGTGTACCGACACCACAGCCCTGCTTCGAGCTGTATAGCATTTGTAATTCGGCCAACAAGTTAATTTAATAATCTCTTCCTCCTTTCATCTCCTTAACTTGACATCATTTATAATGTTTTATAAAACATTTAATAATTTTGTATGAAATGGGTAAATAGGGAGTGTTTGATCTGATGAATAGTATTTCATTCAAAATAGCTTCCTGGTAATGGTTTTATATAAGAAATAAGCTTATATTTCTTGTTTTCACACACACAAAAAATTGTTTAAACAATTTTGTTTAAAATCCATACACTTATTATTAGTAGGTTTCCTGTCCTACGACAGGTCCATTCATTTTATCAGCAAACTTAAACCACCAATGTGTCTTCTCCCTCCTTCCTCAGCTCCCAGAAATTTATTTTTTCCTTAAAGTCATCCAATATTTGAATCCTCCTTATTCGATAAGTTTCTCTTTCCCTCAATTTTTCTTTCTATGACATCATGTAGAGTGTTTATTGTGATTAACAAGATGATATTTTGTTTTGTGAGGAAAACTTTTGGTAGTTTACTGTAAACCTTTTTTCTTTTTAATTATGTTCCAAGCTATAATAGACTTCCTATATGACCTGTGTCAATACTACCGCTTATTTTTTATTTGAATGTTTCTGTATAGAAAGTGTTGTACAACTTTGGTTTTTTTCAATGTTTTAGGTGAACGTGTCGGTTGTTTAATCGCTGTTATAAACAACAAAAGGTGCCTGCTGCAGTACCTAAACCACATGGAAAACATAATACGAAGCACATACTGCAACCCTCCTAAACATGGCTGTCAAATCGTCTTGAGAATACTGCAAAGCTCTGAACTTTTCCAAGAGTGGTGAGTATTGAGTTACCAATAACCTAGGTAGTTTTGAACGACACGGTAACATCGGACACATATTTGGGAAATTTTATCTAATATTTTTGCTGTAGGAAATAATTAGCTAATAATGGCTTAATCTGCAAACACCAGCGAGCGGAATTGCGAACCGAACAGTGAACCATATACCAAACTGCGCAGCCAACACTGACAGGTGGTAGGGGTGTTGGGTTCACTGGTTTTCTGTTAGTATCATCCAAAACCAAGGATAATATTTATCAAAAATAATTGGCACCCACTTATGTTTGCATCCGTCTCACCTTGAAGAAGAAAAGGAAAAAAAAAAAAATGATGGTGACAAAGCCATTTATAGTAGTAGATCAGTGTCTGGTAGGGTTAGCTTATCAAGAGACTTGAGAGCTCGAGAACTAAATGGACCCTTTCATAATTTTACCAGAATGCATTATGATGATTATAATTTACTTATGAATTATATGGAGCAAAAATTGCAAAATGAAACGAGATTTTAAGAAAATCCATTTCCGTACAAGACAGATTAGCAGTAACCCTTCATTTCCTTGCTAATGCTGATTCGTATGCCAGGCTTCAGTACCTTTTTAAATTATCGGAACAATACTCAATGAACCATATATCAAAAAGAATGTTTTTTTTCCTCATCTCGAGGCTGAAGTAAAAATCTATGTTCGTCAAAATACTCGCTTACCCGTCCACCTGTTGAAACATATTCGCGCACCTCTTTTTGATGGTTCATTGAAATACAGACAATAGGTGGATTGGGAAAATGCAAGTTGCAGGTTGGCTGGAATGTTGCGGCACTTTGTGCGGTTCAGCATTCAGTTTGCCATTCCACTTGCCGGTGTGTACGAGGCTTTATATATAGATTGTACCCATCTCAAACTATCAAAAACGTTAACTAAAAAGAATATTAGAAAAAATAGAAATACTTAAAATGTTTTTAAATTTAAAAAGTACTTAAGGGGGGCCACCTTTTTAAGCAATATTTTGTGGCACAGGCATTTAAAGCAATATTTATTTCTATGCTCCGTTATTTCAAAATATAATTCACTTTAAATTAAGGTGAAAGATTCCAACAACCCTATATTTTGAGTTTCATTAATAGAAAAAAAAATGTGAAAATGTATATATTAGCTCATTTTTAATGATCTTTTAAGTTTATTTTAAGAGCTATGAACCTAGGTTAGATAAAAAAGAGCTTTAGCTTTAGCCTCCTTCTAATACAGTAATTTTTTTTATAGGCTCACAACATAGTAGTTTAATATATTTGAGAACTAAGAGAGAGTTTTCCTCTTTACCTTGAGATAAGTTGTGTTTTCTCTTTCACCTCGTTCTTATTAACATGACATATGGTGATTGTAGGTGAAGATCAAAAGGGAGTATAAGCTCAGAATAGAAAAGTAGTTCCAGAAAACAACAAAAAACATTGTATTTAAAGCCATGGGGGTCTCACAGCGATTGATACTTCCTCGCTTACCAAGGCGGTCGCCTTAAAATAAATTTGAAAATTATATGATACAAATATGATTTCATAAGAATACATAGGCAATCATTTGACTTTATTAATTGAGACTAAGTTGGGATGGAAATAAATGTGAGTAGAGGTCATATGTAACCAAATGAAAAAAAAAAAACCTTTTTTGGATGGAGTAAATCAAATATTTCTTCATTACACACTGATTTTTGTGGGGAGGTCATTCTAAAAGGTATTTTTTCCATACTAAAACACTTATATTTAACAGGATTCTGGTAGAGAAAAAGAACTTAAAGAACAAACTTCTTATAAGAATCAGTGTAGTTAAATTGTCTCCACATAATAACATCAACAGTCCTTGAATATTTGTTATAAGCTCCCGTGAACAATTCTTTCACTTAATTTAAAAAGTTCCTGATAATGCCATAACAAATATTCAAGAACTGTTTAAGATCCACTACATGTAGAAATTAAGATTTAAGTAAGCAATTTACTCAATAACAGGTTATGTCTTTAAATTTAAAAAAAATATATTCTTTGAACAAATATTTTATTTTTTTCGCCCTAAAATATTTTTGATATAAAAGTGCAAAGATAAAAAAACTTTAACTTGTGATCCCTTCTATTTCACTTTATTTATACACATTAAGACTATATTTTTAGCAAAAGGGAACCATTACTTCACAATTTTTGCCAACTCCAATCCTAGTTATATAAAACTTTCCTTCCTCTTCTTTATCAAAAATAAATGTTTGGTCACTCACCATGCATAGGTTCTGAGTGTCAAAAGGCATATTTCAGGATTGAGAATGTTTCGACAATGGCGGAACGAGTGAAGCGAGTTCGCTACGAGCTACAGGAGCGACTGGAAAGTTTGGGAACACCTGGAAATTGGAATCACATCACTCAGCAGATAGGAATGTTTTCTTACACAGGTCTGACATGTAAGTATGTTTTGTTTTAGACTGCACTGTTCATTTTTAGAGCCGAAGAATAAACCCCATTGATGTATGCAGACACTGTTGTGGTTTTTCCCTCAAATCCTATGGTATTCGAAAGATTGGAGATTCGTTTTTAGTAAACGTCTCACAAAAAAAAAGAAAAATCTCAAATACAATTATGAAAACCTTGACTTGAAATGTATATCCATTACTGTTTCCAGCCTGGGTAAGTTTTTTATTCAAGCCATATATTTTCCATTACTGGCTTGCTAAGACCTATCGTAGCTTCACAAGCCTTATAATCTAATTTAAGATTAGGACAGGCACAACAGCCAGTCACCTGCTGTTATTTTATCAATGTGAAAGGGTAAACTCATATTTTATCAATGATAAATTTTCTACCATACCGAGAATCAAACTTGGGACCCTTAGCTCAGTAGGCAGACTGAGCTAAGTTGCTCGACTTGAAATATTAATTTTGAGCATTAATAGCAAAATGGTAACCAGAATTAAAAAGTTGTGTGGTTGGGAAAGTAACAAAAAAAATATATATTTTTTTTTTTATTTAGCATTGCGTCTTACTACCCGTTAAGGTCATATGCTTAAGCTTAAGTACTAATTACGCTAATGGATTAGGAATGGAGAAGGTTGAATTTTAGAGGCAGTGAACCTGCATTTGCGTGGAGGGTGGAAAACCATTTGGGAAAACTACCCCCAGTTCCCCTGACCGAGATTCGAACCTCAATCTCCCCGTCCTCGGCAGTCTAGCTCAACACAAAACTAGCTCATTAGCTAATTTCGCCACCGAGGCATAAGGACGAAATTGTATCAATATAATTAATTTATATAACAAATGTTATATTTGTTGTTTAAGATGCAATAGATATGTCAAACAAAATCGCAATTTATCATTGGTACCAGGACTTAAAAAACTCTTTTTTAACTCAATTTTAAATATTCTCACTTTAAAACTGTACATTTTTTAAGATTCAAGAATTCAAATTTGTATTTGAGATTTGAAAGAAAATTTTAAATTCGAATTCGAGAAATATAGGATTCAATCAAGCTCAAGTTTATACTTTTATTTTTTATTGTTTCAAGTCTTACTACCCATTCGGGTCATACGTCTTAGTTTATAAATCTACCAGTAGACTATATATAGTAAAATTTTCATAAAAATCTTGAGATCAACGTTTGCACAAAAATAAAAATAAAAGCATCAGAACCGTCGCTGGCTTTTCTTTACAAACTCTATGAATTGGAAAAATCAAAATATTTGACATAAGCAATTTTTTTATTTTAATGACTGGTATTATTTAAACTAGAATATATTTTACAAACTTTATATATTCTAGGATTTTTAATTTTATAGTTACTAAGCTTACAAAAAATTAAAATTCTATCGAATCTTATTTAGCTGTGTTTTTCAAATATTCATAAAAAAATAAATACACTTGAGACATGGAAATCAAACCCAAGAACTATGGCTAGAGCCCCGTAAAAATGGTGAGACGGGATAAAGTGAAAATTGCCATACAAAGATGGAATCAAATACTTTTTCCTTTGATAGTTTTTAGATATGATTTACAACATTTTTGAAAAGTGAAATAAAACGAAATCGTCTTGTTACACTAAATCCTCCTATAAAACGAAATCAAGAAGAAATTTTGACCATGCTGTAATTTGATTAGTATTTTGCTGTAGTGTAAGCTAACTTTAGGCTACAAAATTGTGAAATATGCAAACAAACATTACAAAGAATTTTAAAACAAATATATAACGTTCCAATAGTACATTTTAATTTTGTATCCATTGTCTCAATATGTAAATAATACTTGAACACCTCAGACAACATGTAATTTTGAATAAACACAAAATAACACCGAAAAGTGAGATTTAAAAAACAAAATTAAACAAAAAAAACAACCATTTTTACCAGATTCTTCCTAAGGCTTTGGTGTGATAATGCTCAGCAAATGATTTAACCAATTATGTCCCAAGGTCAAGATTCAAACATCACTTGTGTTGTTAATTGTTGCCAGAGACAGCAGGGTTAGGTTAAACTGTACCTGAGAATAGTTATCACTCAGTTTAACGCTCTCAGAGAGGATGATAACATATCACAGGTTCAGTTTTAACATCTCTGCTTACTCTGGCAACATTTCATGACACAACACTGTACCTAATTTATTTTAAGACCGACTAGAATAAAGTTGCCAGGTTAAATTTTCATGACTTGATACAACTTTTCAACCAATGTTTGTGAACGGCAAACAATCCATACCAAGTGTTAGTTTCAATATTTAAAACAGGTTTGTTAGTTTTGACTGCCTCAGTTATCTAGTGGTCAGAATTCCTGGCGATATATCCAGAGGTCCCTGGTTCAATATCCGGCACTTCCAGAATTTCTGTAAAACAATGGGTCCAAAACGAGGTCGACTCGGCCTCGTAAGGACAAATTAGCTACTTGAATGAGAAAGTGGCATCTCCGGTTTAGAAAACCCGAGATTAACGGCCGAAGGGTTCTTGTGCTGATCACATGACACCCTCTATCCACAGGAGTTGGAACTATCTTTGCCAGCCAACAATGGCTGCTCGGTTATGGCTTGATTGCGGGCTGGCACAATAAAGTTTTTTTTGTTGGTTTAATCCATTTTGTGAGTAAACTTACTAAATATTTATAGAGTTGTGTATTCCCATTTCTAACAAGATTATATATATATTTGTTTTTTTGCAGCCAAGCAAGTGGAACATATGGTTAAAAAGTACCACATCTACATGCTGGAAAAGTGGTCGAATAAACATGAGCGGAATTGGCAGTAAAAAACATTGACTACGTAGCTCGGGCCATACACGAGTCTGTAGTTCTTAGCCCACAAGACACAAACGAAACGAAAAACAAATAAAACGGTGTACACCCTTTAGATGAACTAATTGAACTGCAAGTTAGACAGAATGGGTTAATCAATCTCTAACCGATACAGTTTGAATATTCAGGTTGAATTACAAATGTAAATTCACAGTAAATGAGGTTGCTCATTTGTCGAGCATTTGCAGGTTGTAAATGCCAATCAAGACTCTTGCATGCTAGATGGATGCTGGATCAATGTAAAGTACTACCGTACACGTGTATTGCAAATTCCAGCCACTTTGTCTCACTGAGATCTCGTACGGGACGCTCATGTAAGCTACTGTGGATGCATTGAGCTGTGCAGCCAGCAATAACATTCATTGTTGTAGTCAATGGTGTTCCAGAGAAGTGTCACTGTCAGTCACACTTTATTGACATACGATAAAATGTTTCGAATTTTCTAGGATCGTCTAAATCACTAACAAAATGAGCCAAACTATTCGGTAAGTCCAACGAATTGAACGTATGGACCTACCATCACCACCTGGTCGTCGTTTTTCTTCTTTGCCGACGAACCGCCGCCAAAAGCAACAACTCTTCCCCTAAGGAGAACATTTTCATGACTGGCATATGATGGATGAATGTGCATTGGCTGCTCCGACTAGAAACTATCATCTGGAATCTGCTAGAAACAATTATCTCGCATTATGCTAGACAAGTGTGTGAACCACCTTAGAGCCACTCTCCAGTTTTTTATTTTATTATTATTATTGTTAGCACCGCGTCTTACTACCCATTCGGGTTATACGCACTTACGCTAATGTGTAATGGTAGGGTGATTGTGAGATGAAATGAAGGACCTACAGTTTAACGTGGAATCCGAACCACTGTGGAGGCCTGGCATTCCCCACATTCACAAGATGTCTTGTCAGAGGTGAAGGAAGGGTTTGGTAATCAGATAAATCTTTGCCGGGACCGAGGATTGAACCCCGGCCGCCAGCATAGAAGTCTGACACCTTACCCCTAGGCCACCAGGTCACCGACAGTTTTTATTTTAATCGATACCTTGATTTTCTTACGAATATACATTTAAAGTACCTTTTAGAAAATACAAATATATATTTTGTGTTCAACCCTTTACATTTTAGACAATTATTAGTGTTATTTTATAAGCAATAATAACATCTATCAATACTCACTTAGCACCATGTCTTACTACCCATTCAGGTTATACGCTTAAGTACTAACTATGCATGGGTTAGAAATTGGGAAGGTTGAATATAAAGGAAGTGAACCCACATTTGTGTGGAGGAAGAGTGGAACATAATTTTGTTAAAACCACCTCCAGTTCACCTGAGTGAGATTCAAACCTCACTCTCTCCGTTCTAAGCAGTCTAGCTCAACACGAAACTAGAGCATTAGCTAATGACGCCACCAAGGAGGGTAACATCTATCAAAAGTGAAAGATGCAGATAACATGACTTGATGTATGTAGACGTGAAAATGTACATGGTAACTTTTTATAGTTGTCAGATATTCGTAAGAATTCCTTCAAAATGTTTCGGAGATTATCGTGGGTGTCGAAGTGGGGAGAGTTATGGGGGAGATGTAAGGAACACGAGAAAAGACCGGTGTTTTTGAAGTTTTTATAGTAAAAATATTTTTGGACAAAATAAATCAAATATTGTTTCTATACAAACATAAGAGTTTAATTTTCTCCTGTTGGGAGACTTCACCTCCATGTAAGTAAAACAAACCTCCTTTACTTCAAAAAGTTTATATTTTGTAAATACTAATTTATTTAGTTATAATATTGCTGTGGCCTCTTGTAAGTACAACAATATCTAGCTCTTTCGATGAGCTAGGGAATTTACATCAAATTATGAACAAATAATAATAAAACATGTTTCAATATTGGCTAAATAATATTTTCAGTTATTTACGACTTCAACTTTTCATATAAAATGATCTTGAACTAAATTTAATCAAAATAGACCAAGGGTATCTTAGTAGCTTTTTAATGTCCTCCTATGGTATAGTAGGTAGAGTCCCTTTTTCATAGAAATAGCTTTTTTTTTTAAATTTAAACATATTTTTTGTGACTAAAATTGATATAATTTGACTATCAATTATTGTTATTTTATAGGTATTGTTAATATTTATCATATGTGACAGCTGCAGATAACATAACTCGATGTATGTAGACATGAAACTAGATCTAGTAATTTTTCTACACGTTAGAAATGGTTTTTCTTAAGAAAATCAAACTGTACTCATGGGAATATTTATAGATTGTTCTCATCATTCAGTATATTACTTCTCCACAAAAATTCGCTTTATTTGTAATTTGATCAATGTGCAAGGTTAACCAAATGATGTAGATTTTTTTAAAAACATTTGAAATGCTTAGTAAGGATCGTTTAAGGATATTAAGAAAAATAAAATTTAATTTTAAGTGAATTTAAGTTGGACAAGTTGTACTGGATTGACGTGAAAGAAACAAAAAAATAATAATAAATAAAATATATATGAACAGTATTTAATTTATAGATGTTTGTTATAATTTCAACATCTTCATGATTTAAATGTATCATAACTTGTAATTATTATTATTACTGAATCTTTTACAAATATCATTTAAATATTGTGCTTATATATTATATTTATATTTCTTTCACGTCAATCTAGTACAACTTGTTCAACTTAAATTCACTTAAAATTGAATTTTATTTTTCTTAATACAAATAATGTATACTACAGATCATCACGTTTGACTGGTCCATTTTCGCCTTTTGATTGCCTGGTAAAATTGAATCATTGTTAAAAGTCAAGCTTTGAGGACTCCGAGCTCAAAAATATATTAGGTACTATCAGTTATTTGAGGTATTTAATCTACCTTTTCCGAACGACTGATTATCTTAGCACATAACTTATAAACTAACTTAACTCTAGAACAGACAAAACATCCAGCCCTCGGCCGTTCGTTCACCACAGTGAAAGGGGAAACCCACATTTCACTAATGATAAATTTTTCAGCCATGGCGAGAATCGAACCTGGGACCCTTAGCCTGCAGTCCCCTAACTTAAATATTTTTAATATCACTAAAAAAAAAAAAAACCTCAGTCCCATTTTGATTTCTTTTGAACAAATGTCTCTTTCCCATCTTCGGTGACAGCGGCATAGTAACCCATGCCCTCGTACTTTGACCTCATGTAAGCGATGTAGCCCACACTAATTGACAGCGCAAACAAGCCAAGACCCATTATGACAGCATTCTAAAAGAAAGAGGGTAAAAAAAATTAGTTATAATCATGTATAATACTGTAATAGTTTAGAAATCATTATAAATTTAAATATTAGTAGTAAGGAGTGTAGATATTTAGTATTTAAAGATTGGTACCCCATGAGAAATAAGTGGTACACCCAAAAATTTATTTAGGAGGAAGCGCATATAATGTATCAAAGCTATTAATTATGTAATTTTATTAATGGCTGAATTAGTTTTTACAGTTGTATGCCTTCTTATAGCTTTTATGGTTTAATTGAAATTATTTGCAATATTGGAGGGGAAAGTTCTCCACTTGTCCTTACTTCCTGCGATAAATGTTTTAAGGATTAAAAGAGCTATGATATAACACTTCTGCCATCTACCAGCTCGTTAGGATTTACTTAAGTATAAAGTTAGGAACAAAGACTGCATATCCATAAGGTACTTAATGGTCCGTAATACTTAATCACCCTTAACATTTTCAATAGCGGCTACACTGTCCGGATCCTTAATCAAATGATCATGCCGACCAATGAGAAAGTCGGTAACATTGCCCGATACAACACTTTGAAAGGAAATCGTCTATAGTGGGTAGACTAATTGTAATCTTTGACAGCAAGGAGCAAGCAGATAATATTTTAGTGAATCAATATTAAGTCAGAAAAAGAGTAATTTATACAACCTATTTTTGCAAAATATAGGCCTACATGAACTGTAGGCTAAGTGGAATTCTATAAATATGTTCAATTAATAGTTTTTACAATCACTTGGTATAGTTATTATGACTTGAACATGAATAAAACATAATATAAAAACCAGTATTCTGGATATAAACAAAGCAAGAGATTCTTCCACTCCCGTTAATGCTTTAATTTCAATGTGCATACACACATTTTCTTAAGTGTTATTGATAGTCTTTATTACCTTAGTCGTTAGAGTTAATTCAATTTCTATGGAATAAGATAATGAGTAGTAAGGACTTACAAGGACTCTGTGGCCAAACCCATCCCCTACTGTGGTTTTGATCTCTCATGGACCACTAAAGGCCCAAACACAAACTCTGTATCCATAGTCAATGGTCCTTAAGAAATTATATTCGAGTCGACACAGTCCTGATCTTAAGCATGTGATGATACAGACCAATAAGATAGTCACGGGACTTTGTCCAATAACACTCTCCGAAAGAACAAGCACCAAAAAGTCAGTTGATCAATAAAAGTAACAAAAATAACTTTTTTAAGAAAATGTTTAGGATATATCCTAGAAGATATGTAGGATAAGTACAGTCACCATAATAAAATATATTTATAGCATGATTAGAACTATCAAATTCAAAATTAGATTTGTTTTCACCTGAAAATGCAAAATAAATAAACACACAAGTATTGTGGATGTAAGCAAAGTAATCAAAGTTGTCAGCGGTTCTTTTATTTCGATGTGTGTGGACATATTTACTTAACTTGGATTGGTACTGGTAGCCCGTATAGAACAGTCCTTAGAAAGTTAAAGTTGACCAACCTATACATAATACGGACACGAAATCTGTAGATGGGGTGGAAATATCTTGTGGATACCCAGGGCCACATTTAGACATATGGCGCACCTAAGCACATGAGTTGCACCCCCCCCCCCCCTTCCTACTCACAATCCCCTCCCACCAAAACATAGTTATTTTTTAAAAGGACCGCCACAAGAAGGGGGGGGGGCGGGGCGAGCGGGGCAATCGCCACGGGTGCAGTGTACAAGGGAGCGCTGACAGGCGCCCTTCATACCCATTTGTGTTCATAAATCGTTTTAAAAATGTAAAGTAAAGATTGAATATATTATAAGGACATTAGAGCAGATTCTAACGTATGCTGCCAAATTTTTAAAATATGTCTTGTAAATATTGAAAATAAAATGGTATAGTGTGGTGTGTTATAAAACATCAGTGTAATTAAATCAGTAAAGTGAAAAGAGCAACCTGTTGTAAACTGGTGGCACCACTACAACATGAATTTGTTCAGCTTGCAGCCCGTGAGTCGCAGGTCTCGTGATTAACCTTTTTCTTCTCTCCACTATTCACTAGCTTCTGATGAATTGGCTGACACAGTGGATAGACAAATATTTAGACTATAAATCAATAAATATTTAGACTATAAATCAACATATGTTTTGAGTGTATTAACTATAATTTATCAAAGTGAAAAGTGAATGACTATGTTGTAATATTCTGAACATTTCACAAATACAACAACAATTTATGATGTGTTACTTTCGATTTGTGTGAATTAAATACCGTATTTATACCCAAATATATTTAACCCCGTTATTCAACAATAAAAAAATTGAGATGCACTCCTGGGCTGGGCCTATCAGCCATGGTGTCAGGTGACAGGTATGTGTTATTAGTTATTTATCACTGTAAGCTAAAAACATGTGAAGCATAACCTTTGGATGATCTAAAAAGTGTTTTTGATTGAGGACACACTCCACAATAAAGGTTTCACCGCTTGTTATTTTCTCCATAACAATAACCCTTAGAATTAATGTTTAGATACGAGATGGGCGTTGCTGTAAACCATTTGAATTTTTAAATGTTACGCCCCCAAAAATCTCGCACCCTAGGCACGTGTTTAGTCTACCTAGTGGGTAATAGCGAGTCTGTGTTTCAGGCTTTACGAACAAAATTATATAACCTTAAATAATTTTATTACCTTCAGGAATAACTTACGGGTTTTGCGTACAGCTCAAAATTAATAGCCCGAAAAACGTTTGACGTTTTCAGAGAACGTAGTCCATCTCCCGGGCTTGGATCTTTCATTAATAAAGATGTGAGTTTCATTGTTAATTTGGTATTTTTATATTCGAAATGTGAAAGAATAAAGATGAACTTGGCATAAGCTTGCAGAAGTCCGCCACAACCACAATAAACTAACCGTTTTTTTCGACATGTTGGCCAACATATGAAAAGTAAAAGACACTACAACAAATATTAGTTCCAAACATACTAATAGGTAGCGCTAAAATCGAAAATTAGTTCCAAAGCATCTCATAGAGAGCGATGAGTACAATAATTTAGTTATATATAAGAAAATAGAGCGCAGCATAGTGATAACAGGTGGGTAAATGTTAAATAGCGCAATGTTGACTCTAATTTAAGGTGAAACCACATCTGTATTTGAAATTGTCACACCAGCACACATGGTGGCAAATACACTTATAAGTGCCTCCAACTAATATACATAGGTGTGGTACCCATATCTGCCGGAATTTTGGAGTAAATTACCTTTAAATGGGAACGTACGAAGCGAAATGGAAAATCTAATTTAAGATGCCACAACTTCTATATTTGAAATTATCACACTAGCACATATGGTGGCGAATACACATATAGGTGCCTACCACTAATCTACATAGGTGTGGTACCCGGATCTGCCGGAAGTTTGGAGTAAATTATCTTAAAATAGGAACGTACGTATTAAATAGCA
The DNA here is from genome assembly GCA_039000515.1 of Timema cristinae. Lineage (NCBI taxonomy): Eukaryota > Metazoa > Arthropoda > Insecta > Phasmatodea > Timematidae > Timema > Timema cristinae. The sequence continues at coordinate 118,721 of JBCFYV010000941.1, read as the reverse complement.
CAATGGAGTCTCTACTTTAAGGTGCCACAACTTCTATATTTGAAATTGTCACACTAGCACACATGGTGGCGAATACACTTATAGGTGCCTACCACTAATCTACATAGGTGTGGTACCCAGATCTGCCGGAATTTTGGAGTAAATTACCTTTAAATAGGAACGTACGTATTAAATAGCACAATGGAGAATCTACTTTAAGGTGCCACAACTTCTATATTTGAAATTGTCACACGAGCACAAATGGTGGCGAATACACTCATAGGTGCCTACAATTAATCTACATAGGTATGGTACCCAGATCTGCCGGAATTTTGGAGTAAATTACCTTTAAATAGGAACGTACGAAGCGAAATGGAAACTCTAATTTAAGGTGCCACAACTTCTATATTTGAAATTGTCACACGAGTACACATGGTGGCGAATACCCTTATAGGTGCCTACAACTAATCTACATAGGTGTGGTACCCGGATCTGCCGGAATTTTGGAGTAAATTACCTTTAAATCGGAACGTACGTATTAAATAGAACAATGGAGTTTCTAATTTAAGGTGTCACAACTTCTATATTTGAAATTGTCACACGAGCACACATGGTGGCGAATACACTCATAGGTGCCTACAATTAATCTACATAGGTGTAGTACCCGGATCTGCCGGAATATTGGAGTAAATTACCTTTAAATAGGAACGTACGTATTAAATAGCACAAAGGAGTCTCTAATTTAAGGTGCCACAACTTCTATATTTGAAATTGTCACACGAGAATACATGGTGGCGAATACACTTATAGGTGCCTACAACTAATCTACATAGGTGTAGTACCCAGATCTGCCGGAATTTTGGAGTAAATTAGCTTTAAATCGGAACGTACGTATTAAATGCACAATGGATTCTTTAATTTAAGGTGCCCCACAACTTCTATATTTGAAATTGTCACACTAGCACACATGGTGGCGAATACACTTATAGGTGCCTACCACTAATCTACATAGGTGTGGTACCCGGATCTGACGGAATTTGACGGAATTTTGGAGTAAATTACCTTTAAATAGGAACGTACGAATTAAATAGCACAATGGAGTCTCTAATTTAAGTTGTCACAACTTCTATATTTGAAATTGTCACACGAGCACACATGGTGGCGAATACACTTATAGGTGCCTACAACTAATCTACATAGGTGTGGTACCCGGATCTGCCGGAAGTTTGGAGTAAATTACCTTTAAATAGGAACGTACGTAGCGAAATGGAAACTCTTTTTTAAGGTGCCACAACTTCTATATTTGAAATTGTCACACGAGCACAAATGGGGGCTAATACACTCATAGGTGCCTACAATTAATCTACATAGTTATGGTACCCAGATCTTCCGGAATTTTGGAGTAAATTACCTTTAATTAGGAACGTAAGTGTTAAATACCACAATGGAGTCTCTAATTTAAGGTGCCACAACTTCTATATTTGAAATTGTCACACGAGCACACATGGTTGGCGAATACACTTATAGGTGCCTACAACTAATCTACATAGGTGTGCTACCCAGATCTGCCGGAATTTTGGAGTAAATTAGCTTTAAATCGGAACGTACGTATTAAATAGCACAATGGAGTCTCTACTTTAAGGTGCCACAACTTCTATATTTGAAATTGTCACACGAGCACACATGGTGGCGAATACACTTATAGGTGCCTACAACTAATCTACAGTGGTGTGGTGCCCAGATCTGCCGGAAGTTTGGAGTAAATTACCTTTAAATAGGAATGTTACGTAGCGAAATGGAACTCTTTTTAAGGTGCCACAACTTCTATATTTGAAATTGTCACACGAGCACACATGGTGGCGAATACACTTATAGGTGCCTACAACTAATCTACATAGTTGTGGTGCCAGATCTGCCGGAAGTTTGGAGTAAATTACCTTTAAATAGGAATGTACGTAGCGAAATGGAAACTCTTTTAGGTGCCACAACTTCTATATTTGAAATTGTCACACTAGCACACATGATGGCGAATACACATATAGGTGCCTACCACTATCCTACATAGGTTTGGTACCCGGATCTTCCGGAATTTTGGAATAAATTTCTTTTAAATAGGATCGTACGTATTAAATAGCACAATGGAGTCTCTAATTTAAGGTGCCACAACTTCTATATTTGAAATTGTCACAAAGAGCACACATGGTGGCGAATACACTCATAGGTGCCTACAATTAATCTACATAGGTGTGGTACCCGGATCTGCCGGAATATTGGAGTAAATTACCTTTAAATAGGAACGTACGTATTAAATAGCACAATGGAGTCTCTACTTTAAGGTGCCACAAATTCTATATTTGAAATTGTCACACGAGCACACATGGTGGTGAATAAACTTATAGGTGCCTACAACTAATCTACATAGGTGTGTACCCAGATCTGCCGGAATTTTGGAGTAAATTAGCTTTAAATCGGAACGTACGTATTAAATAGCACAATGGAGTCTCTACTTTAAGGTGCCACAACTTCTATATTTGAAATTGTCACACGAGCACACATGGTGGCGAATACAATTTATAGGTGCCTACAACTAATCTACATAGGTGTGGTACCCGGATCTGCCGGAATATTGGAGTAAAATTACCTTTAAATAGGAACGTACGTATTAAATAGCACAATGGAGTCTCTACTTTAAGGTGCCACAACTTCTATATTTGAAATTGTCACACGAGCACAATGGTGGCGAATAACTTATAGGTGCCTTACAACTAATCTACATAGGTGTTGTACCCAGATCTGCCGGAATTTGGAGAAATTACTTTAAATGGAACTACGTATTAAATAGCACAATGGAGTCTTACTTTAAGGTGCCACAACTTCTAGATTTGAAATTGTCACACGAGCACACATGGTGGCGAATACACTTATAGGTGCCTACAACTAATCTACATAGGTGTGGCTACCCAGATCTGCCGGAATTTTGGAGTAAATTACTTTAAATCGGAACGTACGTATTAAATAGCACAATGGAGTCTCTACTTTAAGGTGCCACAACTTCTATATTTGAAATTGTCACACGAACACACATGGTGGCGAATACACTCATAGGTGCCTACAATTAATCTACAAGGGTGTAGTACCCGATCTGCCGGAATATTGGAGTAAATTACCTTTAAATAGGAACGTACGTATTAAATAGCACAATGGAGTCTCTACTTTAAGGTGCCACAACTTCTATATTTGAAATTGTCACACGAGCACACATAGTGGCGAATACACTCATAGGTGCCTACAACTAATCTACATAGGTGTGGTACCAGATCTGCCGGAATTTTGGAGTAAATTAGCTTTAAATCGGAACGTACGTATTAAATAGCACAATGGAGTCTCTACTTTAAGGTGCCACAACTTCTATATTTGAAATTGTCACACGAGCACACATGGTGGCGAATACACTTATAGGTGCCTACAACTAATCTACAGTGGTGTGGTGCCCAGATCTGCCGGAAGTTTGGAGTAAATTACCTTTAAATAGGAATGTACGTAGCGAAATGGAAACTCTTTTTTAAGGTGCCACAACTTCTATATTTGAAATTGTCACACGAGCACACATGGTGGCGAATACACTTATAGGTGCCTACAACTAATATACATAGGTGTGGTGCCCAGATCTGCCGGAAGTTTGGAGTAAATTACCTTTAAATAGGAATGTACGTAGCGAAATGGAAACTCTTTTAGGTGCCACAACTTCTATATTTGAAATTGTCACACTAGCACACATGATGGCGAATACACATATAGGTGCCTACCACTAACCTACATAGGTTTGGTACCCGGATCTTCCGGAATTTTGGAATAAATTTCTTTTAAATAGGAACGTACGTATTAAATAGCACAATGGAGTCTCTACTTTAAGGTGCCACAACTTCTATATTTGAAATTGTCACACGAGCACACATGGTGGCGAATACACTTATAGGTGCCTACAACTAATCTACATAGGTGTGGTACCCAGATCTGCCGGAATTTTGGAGTAAATTAGCTTTAAATCGGAACGTACGTATTAAATAGCACAATGGAGTCTCTACTTTAAGGTGCCAAACTTCTATATTTGAAATTGTCACACGAGCACACATGGTGGCGAATACACTTATAGGTGCCTACAATTAATCTACATGGGTGTGGTACCGGATCTGCCGGAATATTGGAGTAAATTACCTTTAAATAGGAACGTACGTATTAAATAGCACAATGGAGTCTCTACTTTAAGGTGCCACAACTTCTATATTTGAAATTGTCACACGAGCACACATGGTGGCGAATACACTCATAGGTGCCTACAATTAATTTACATAGGTATGATACCCAGATCTGCCGGAATATTGGAGTAAATTACCTTTAAATAGGAACGTACGTATTAAATAGCACAATGGAGTCTCTACTTTAAGGTGCCACAACTTTAATATTTGAAATTGTCACAGTAGCACACATGGTGGTGAATAAACTTATAGGTGCCTACAACTAATCTACATAGGTGTGGTACCCAGATCTGCCGGAATTTTGGAGTAAATTAGCTTTAAATCGGAACGTATGTATTAAATAGCACAATGGAGTCTCTACTTTAAGGTGCCACAACTTCTATATTTGAAATTGTCACACGAGCACACATGGTGGCGAATACACTTATAGGTGCCTACAACTAATCTACAGTGGTGTGGTACCCAGATCTGCCGGAAGTTTGGAGTAAATTACCTTTAAATAGGAATGTACGTAGCGAAATGGAAACTCTTTTTTAAGGTGCCACAACTTCTATATTTGAAATTGTCACACGAGCACACATGGTGGCGAATACACTCATAGGTGCCTACAATTAATCTACATAGGTATGGTACCCAGATCTTCCGGAATTTTGGAGTAATTTACCTTTAAATAGGAACGTAAGTGTTAAATACCACAATGGAGTTTCTAATTTAAGGTGCCACAACTTCTATATTTGAAATTGTCACACGAGCTCACATGGTGGCGAATACACTCATAGGTGCCTACAATTAATCTACTTAGGTGTGGTACCCGTTTCTTCCGGAATCTTTTCAATACCCATTATTATATATAAAATACAAGATTGTCTTTCGCTGAACGGCTGCCGCCTGGATCCCGAGCGTTGTTTTTCGCTGAACGGCTGCTGCCTGGATCCCGAGCGATAAAATTTGACAAGTAGAATCAATAAGTGCAATGGTTCTCAATTGTCTCCGTCACGTGGATTCTCTATCCAGGGAACAGTTGATTCGTGGACACTTAAAGGATATTAGTACTGATTTTTTCTTCTCTCGCCATTAAAATAATTTTTCTTCTCTGAAATGTTACACACCATAAATGTATTTTTAAGTATTTTCATTAACGAGCTATGAGAGTAAGAAACTTAAATTCTTTCGATTTCCGAAACCAGTTTTAGGCCACATTCTTTAAAATAAAAATTTGAAAATTGAAATTTAATATCTTTAATACGATACCTATTTGATAAAGCTGGCCTTTTACCGTAGTTAGAAGCATACTATATATATATACATATATATATATTATATATATATATATATATATATATATATATATATGCATAAAGTTCCCTTAAAATCAACATAATTCAGCAATTGTTTATTATTGATACTAATTAATCTATAAAAATTAATATTCCTACGATTTATAGATATGTAGAGCCTACTTAAGACTAGAAAACATATTCAGACTTAAATATGCAATATTTTAATCAATAACTTGCTTTCCGTTTGTCATAAAAATATGCACTGAAATTCCAAGTTTGCTCGCGATATCAAAACTTTGTAGGGAAGTGTAGCTTAGTTGACAAGAACGGGTGATAGCCCGCCTCCACAGTTCGCGCAACACACAGCGATTACTCCAGCTGTGTTATTACAGAAAGTAGAAACCCAAGTAATCTGCAGTCCACGCGAGATTTCTGTTTGAACAATCATTCTTAAGCCGTCTCTTGAAATAGTTAGCCTCATATTGTAGTGATATAATAATAATAATAATAATAATAATAATAATAATAATAATAATAATAATAATAATAGCACCGCGTCTTACTATCTGTTCGGTTTATACGCTTATGTACTAATGGGTTAGGAATTGGGAAGGTTGAATTTAGATGAAGTGAACCCATATTTGTGTGGAGGGAGAGTGGAAACCATTAAGGAAAAACCAATTCCAGTTCACCCGACCGAGATTCGAACTTCGATCTCCCCGTCCTCAGCAGCCTGGCTCAACTACGGCCAGCGCGTTAGCCAACTACGCCACCGAGGGGTCTAGGTTAATTTTTCGAAAACAAGTTATTCGAAAAGCAATTTATCGAAATCAATTCACCGAATACAAAACCATCGAAAGTAATTTGGTCGAAAATCAATTTTTTCGAACCATCAATTCTTCGAACGAAATGTTTGTCGCGATCATATTTTTCGAAAATCTGCACTGAGAGGGGGATGTCGTCTTTTTTGGTTGCTGGTCGTTAGTTTTATAAACATCAACCTTAGTAGTCCCCGTGGCGCACATACATATATATATGAATATAATAAAAAGAGAGGAAATTAGAAGTAATGCAATTTAATAAATCAAGATACATGGACAATATTTGGCACGTAATCTCAGTAAGAAAAGTCTATACAAACTAAATATGATATAAGGTAGTATTGCCTAAGCCTCGGCCAACAAGGGGCGTGAAGTGCCGGAAGGATTAACTCAGACAATTGAGTTACGTTACTGATCCATCTATCAACAAGGCATGTTGGCCGTGCACGCACAGCTATTACTTACATAGGGCAAGTTCAAGTCCAGTTACATAAGAGAGCCCTGGATACAGAGCAAAACCCCTTACAAGAGGTAAGACCAACTTACACGGATATATCAAAAATCTATGGGCCATGCCCGGTCGATAACTCGTGCCACAATTTTAGCACCTAATGGGTGATCGATATCACCACATACCAATAAGTAATTATTGACTGCTCCAGCCGTGCCTGAGGAGCAGAAGCGGCTCATGAGCTGTATACTCCAAGGAGGAAAATTTGGTTTTCGAAAAATAAAACTTCGAATAATTGAATCTCGAAAAATTGATTTTCTAAAAATTACTATTCGGTAAACTCGCCGGTTCCCGCCACCGAGGCGGGTTGTAGTGATATCGATATTTATATCACTGACGGGGTTTTCTCACTATTGAAACATTTTGCAGTAATTTTTAGATTTGTATTTTATTTTTGATCACTTTGAACTGCAAATTTAGAATATATATTATATGTGTTATATATTATATATATATTTAATTATTAGATAATAAACCATAGTTCCTTCCATCACAGCTTGGAAAACGTCAAACTTCGAAACCAATAATGAGCATAATGTATTATATAGGCAGGTAAGCTTTATGTTTATTTTATATGTTAGGGGTTTTCCAGAAATAGTAACACAAAATATACAATCTAATAAACAATAAATGGCTGTAAGCGATCGGCCAAAGTTTCGACACATCGCATATCAAGACTGATAAAATAAATACTTAATATTTTAAAGAACTTTATACATCTATTTTATAAAGAATCTTTTTCATTAAAAAAAAAGTAATATAGGCAGTTTATAGTGTTTTAATTTCTTAGCTATTTAACTAGTTTATTCATTATTAATACAGAAAAAGGCATTATTAATGAAAAAGGCATTATTTTATAGAACTTAAATTGGCAAAACTTATTACTCTGATTACATTAGTATGTGTATGGAAAAAAAATAGTTTCACGATCTTCAATTTAATGAAAACTGCAATTATTATCTTCAATTAAATTATCTATGTTTTTTTATGTATTTATATTTTAATTAGAGGTAAGAATATTTATACTGTCAGTCAGAGCTTGGATCTTGGTTCATATAGGATTATCTGCATGATAAATTTTATTGATTAATTACATTTTAATTGACATTAAAATTTTATTGATTAATTACATTTTAATTAACATTAAAATGTTGTGATTATATACATTTTAAATCATCTGGACGATTTTCCTCCAATTCGTTAGGCCTAGGCTATAGGTGAATATAATGTGGGCATAAATGGTGATTATGATAGCATAAATATATATATTTATATATATATATATATACACACATACTTTACCTTAAGTAGCAAACTCAAAAAGTCAAGTGGTGACAATTAAAGTGATTATATTATTCAAAAATTTGATAATTTTATGAATACGGCAATAATCCCACAATTTGTACCATGGGTACGTACCAACTGTTCTTGTAGGTAGGTGGCCCCCCACCCCTACCCCCCAATTTAAAAATTCAAGTTTTTATAATTGCAATCGTTTGTTCTTCACTTGTTCCGGATTGTTCTGCAAACAATTTCGTTTGTTCCATTTTGATAGGCCCAGAAATGATATGTTTACATTGGGGGGGCAACTTCACGGTAGCCCCCCCCCCCACTTTGTAAAATTTACATTCTTATGGTTATGATCGTTTGTTCCGGATTGTACCGCAAAAAATATCTTTTGTTCCGCATTTGTTCTTGCACAAATATAACATGAACTTGTAATACTTTGTTTACTCGTGAGGGGCCAACTTCACGGTAGCCCCCCCACTTTGAAAAATCCATGTATTTATGATTGCATTCGTTTGTTTCGGATTGTCCCACAAACATTTCGTTTGTTCCGTTTTGATAATCTCACAAATTGTATGTTTACATTGGTAGTGCCAACTTTACGATATCTCCCTCCCACTTTTGAAAATTGAAATTTTTATTCTTGCTATCGTTTGTTCCTCGTTTGTTTCGGGTTGTTCAAATATATATCTATATATAAAAGTTTTGATACGGCCCCAAAATTAATTATACTTTTATATTTCCCATCCATGAATTCGCCCTTGTTTCTTTTTAAAAACTTTTTTGTGTGTGTGTATGTGATTACAATACTTTTTTCTTCGTTTGTTACAGATTTTCCCGCAAAAAAAATAATCAATTTTTCCGTTTTAATACGCTCACAAATGATATGTTTACTTTGGACCTCCATGAAGCTGACTCACCGTCCTTTCCGCCTAAAGCATTAAAACAAATATTTTATGATTGCAATAATTTGTTCTTAGTTTGTTCCGGAAAAAATAGTTTAATATGTTTTTATACGCTCATAAATTGTATGTTTACATTGCACGTCCAAGAAGTAGGACACCCCCCCCCCCTTCCCCATCTTTTAAAAATCCATATTTTTATGATTGCAATCATTTGTTCTTCGTTTGTTCCGGATGGTTCCTCCAAAAAAAATATGTACATTTCGTTTTGGTAGGACAACACATGACACAATTACACTAGTAGCTAAGATTGACGGCTTTTTGGCAACCACATTCTCCACATGCACACATACAACTTTTAAAAATCGATATTTTATCTTTGCAATCAATAATTCGTTCTGGGTTCATTTTAGATTTCTTTTTGCGAAGATTTTCATTTATTCCTTTTGTAAAGCCTCGATAATTTTTTCTAGTATTAGCTCTCTCACATTCTTTCAAAACGTGAACATTTTTTGTTTGGAGTTTGTTGTTTGTTTGAATGCTCCATAACATTTTATCTTTATTTTGTTCTGAATGTCTTTTTAATAAATTTGTTTAGTTTATGTTGATAGTTTTAAAATTAATATATTTTTATCACTATGCTAAGCTCCCGTTCCTCACCTCAAATAGATAAAATATAACAATATTTTTATTGTTGATTTTATAACTTTTTTCGGTTTGTTCCAGATTACTGTTCATTCTATTTTAGTTTGTTAGTTCTTAGATCTCTTACAAACGATAAATAAACTAGTGCTACTAGTGATAATGGCCTTTTGTGTGTATGGTCACACAGAGCGTCAAGTTAAGAAGGTACCACTCTCTATGTCAAAGTATGAAATATATTGTCTTTGATTCGCTCACTATGCACAAAAAAAGCAATAAAAAAACGAAGCAAGTCAGAAATACATAAACTAGAGACACATCATAGCCCTTGCTACTCTGATGCTTCTACACTGACCAGCCAACGAAATTATCAAACCCTAAGTTCAAACAGTTTGACCCACGGAGTATCAACTTACGTCTGTGCCGACACAACAAGGCTACTTGACGTACACTACCATAATAAAGCTCAAGTCACGTATCCATGCGAATCTCGAGAGTTGTCAGTGGTAGTAATGTCTGTGTATGATAACCGCATAAAAAATTATAAACATAAATTTATAGTATATTAGAGGATCAATTAGTCTTAATATACTTTTAATGTAAAAATAATTAGGCTTACAATAAAAATTGAAATTAAATAAATATAGGTATTATATTTGTACATCTTTAACATTAAATATTTTTTTCAATAAATGCAAAAATAATTACAACACAAGTGAAAAAATATATATTTTTAATCCCTGATAATTTATGTGAAGAATGGAACTGCTTGAGTGACTTTAAAATATCAATGAAATCTGTAGCAATTTTAGTGGCCATTTCTTTGTCTCATTACACACTAAGACCATTTCATTTCACAATTTTTCACACCACAAAGAGCAGCAAGGCTTGCTCACATAAACAAGTTGTTGGAAAAGGCATCAAAAGTTTCAGTGCTTTTTCTAAAGTTCTTGGTGCTGGCTGACAAGAAAACTAATATAAAAATGAATTTCCATATTCTCCTTTCAAAGATTAGGCACAAGGGGCGTGGCCAACCTCCAGTTTTCAGCCTCACTTTCTCATCAGGATTTAATATGGAAAGGCATCTCCATTGTATTTAATAGATAACAGCAATTTATCATTAATATAAAATGTTATAAAATCTAAAAATATATAAAGTCACGTCACATATTCCCTGGAAGATGGGGAAATCGGGGTTTGATCCTGGTTGGGTGCACTGGGGGCTTCCAACCTAAATTGTTTCCCACTCTCCAAGCAAATGTGGATCCACTTTCTCTAAATTTCACCTACCTCCTCCCTGGACCATTAGTGTAATTAGTACATAGGCGTATAACCCTAACGGGTAGTGAGACAGGGTGTTAAATAAATATTGTGTTCTTCTACCGTTATAACCCCTTATACACTTAGTCCCTCTCAACCAAATAGCTTAATTGTAAGGGTAAATATTATATAATTCTTAAATAATAAATTAGTAGATATTCTTAGAGAAATCTAAATTTATATTAGAAACTAATGTACGAGTATTTAAAATCATTAGTAGTAAGTTAATATGTTGTACCGGGACGTACCATTTGATGAATTTCGGTGAAAAATTGGGGGAAGGAAGGATACAGGCGATATTAAGAAATTAAGGATATGTGGCTTCCCCTTTTATTGCATCAATTACAATATCGCTAGATTCCCTCTTAGGTCAAGCATTTAAATACCCTCTTCGTTAGTTGAATGGTCTAACGAGTCACTCTCGCAGTAAACTGGACTGCCAATAATGGTGAGCTTGATGTTTGAATCTTGGTTGGGTGTACAGAAGGTAGTTTTTCCTAAAGGTTTTCCACTCTCCCTCTACTCAAATGCGAGTACACTTCCTCTAATAACAACTTTCCTTTTCCCTAAACTGTTAGCGCAAATAGTATATGTGGGTATAATCCAAACGGGTAGTAGGACGCAGTGCCAATAAACAAATAATTCCTAGATACAAAATGTATTACACAATCTATAAAAATATTTGATGTATGATTTATTTTACAAGTTCATTGGAGCACCTAATAATAGGAATATAGATAGGGTCCATTGGAACCGAAGAGGAATCAAGTTGGTGGAGTTCTACCTTAAATTAATCATTTAAATTTTATAGGGCCACAATAAAGAAAATATCGGCTTCTCTTAGTAAGCCACATCTAATATATTAAAAAAAAAACTGATTCTGATAGTTGCTTGATCACTTTTTTTCAGTATGTAGGATGAATAGATAAAACTATGGACACTGAAGATAGCTAGCACGTTTTGTTTAGGAATAATTCACATCCAAACATAAAGGTTTCCACAAAATACATTTTCAATTAATTATAAACTATTCTAAAATTGACGATAATATATATGTATTTGTAACCACACGGCCTAATTTTGGTAAGAATTGTTTGTATAATATTGTGTGTTATGGATTGCGAATGACAAAACGAGTGTTGCAGGTTGTTGCAATTAACCTATAAACAAATAGAATAGAGGAGCTGACCACAAAAACATTGTCAGCATTCCTTAGTCAGAAACAATGCCGGAAATCAGGATAAAATATATGGGATCCAGCCATAGTAGCTGACTAAACAACATCACAGTCTAGGGGTCATTCTACTCAATTCGACACTACCCGGGCTAGGACGCCAGTTCATCAGAATTCGTAGAGGAGGGCTACCGCTCGATCCCAGGCTACCAGGGTGCAGAGACAATGTAGAGACCATATAGGAGTCAGACAAGCCAGTGGGTATTCCTAGCAACACCTTGTTTTGTCACAAGCTTCCGAATATTATTTAAGTTATTTCGTTTCTTGTATTATTATCAACATCACATTTGTAATATAATATTTATACAAATAAACCTTTTTAAAAACCAAGTCTAAATTCAATCCCGAACCCACACAAGTATACACAATCGCCTCCCCCTCATTCCTCACCCATCCTGACAGATTCTAGGCAGACATCATTGAGGACAAGGAAGGATATGTAATATATTTTAAATTGTATTATAGAAAAATAAAATTAACTATAGAATAATAACTATCTGAAACATTAAGATTTTGGTATAGGTCATTATTCGATTTTTTATACCTAATAAAATAATATTTATTAACAGTAAAGAGTTTGATTATATTTTATTAAATGAATATTAAATATAATTTGGATAAATATGTATATTAAATTATTTTAAAATATTTAGTAATGTAAATATTAACGTGCAACATCTATTAAGATAAGCTAAAGTCACATGTGAGTGTAATGTCACAATCAGTGCTAGTGTAGCAGTTTAAAATTTGAAGATGTTGCAAGTAGACAATTAATGCCGCTATTTTAAACGTAAATTCCAATTAAAAGGTAATTAATTCCAAAATTCCACTAGATCAAGGTACCACACCAATTTAGATTAGTTGTAGGCACATATAAGTATATTTTCCACAATGTGTGCTCATGTCACCGTTCTGTTATTTAACAGGTACGTTTCAATTTAAAGGTAATTTACTCCAAAATTCCGGCAGATCTGGGTACCATACCTATGTAGATAAGTGGTAGGCAACTATAAGTGTATTCGCCACCATATGTGTTCGTGTGACAAATTCAAATATAGAAGTTGTGGCACCTTAAATTAGAGACTCCATTGTGCTATTTAATACGTACGTTCCAATTTAAAGGTAATTTACTCCAAAATTCCGGCATATCCGGGTACCACACTTATGTAGATTAGTGGTAGGCACCTATAATAGTATTCGCAACCATGTGTACTCGTGTGACAATTTCAAATATAGAAGTTGTGACACCTAAAATTAGACTTTCCATTTCGCTAGGTACGTTCCTATTTAAAGGTAATTTACTCCAAAATTCCGGCAGATCTGGGTACCACACCTATATAGATTAGTTGTAGGCACCTATAAGTGTATTCGCCACCATGTGTGCTCGTGTGACAATTTCAAATATAGAAGTTGTGGCACCTTAAAGTAGAGACTCCATTGTAATATTTAATACGTACGTTCCTATTTAAAGGTAATTTACTCCAAAATTCCGGCAGATCCGGGTACCACACCTATGTAGATTAGTGGTAGCCACCTATAATTGTATTCGCCACCATGTGTGCTAGTGTGACAATTTCAAATATAGAAGTTGTGGCACCTTAAATTAGAGAACCCATTGTGCTATTTAATACGTACGTTCCCATTTAAAGGTAGTTTACTCCAAAATTCCGGCAGATCCGGGTACCACACCTCTTTAGATTAGTGGTAGGCACCTATAAGTGTATTCGCCACCATGTGTGCTAGTGTGACAATTTCAAATATAGAAGTTGTGGCACCTTAAATTAGAGAACCCATTGTGCTATTTAATACGTACGTTCCGATTTAAAGCTAATTTACTCCAAAATTCCGGCAGATCCGGGTACCACACCTATGTAGATTAGTTGTAGGCACCTATAAGTGTATTCGTCACCATGTGTGCTCGTGTGACAATTTCAAATATAGAAGTTGTGGCACCTTAAATTAGAGAACCCATTGTGCTATTTAATACGTACGTTCCTATTTAAAGGTAATTTACTCCAAAATTCCGGCAGATCCGGGTACCACACCTATGTAGATTAGTTGTAGACACCAATAAGTGTATTCGCCACCATGTGTGCTCGTGTGACAATTTCAAATATAGAAGTTGTGGCACCTTAAATTAGAGACTCCATTGTGCTATTTAATACGTACGTTCCTATTTAAAGGTAATTTACTCCAAACTTCCGGCAGATCCGGGTACCACACTTATGTAGATTAGTGGTAGGCACCTATAAGTGTATTCGCCACCATGTGTGCTAGTGTGACAATTTCAAATATAGAAGTTGTGGCACCTTAAATTAGAGAACCCATTGTGCTATTTAATACGTACGTTCCTATTTAAAGTTAATTTAATCCAAAATTCCGGCAGATCCGGGTACCACACTTATGTAGATTAGTGGTAGGCACCTATAAGTGTATTCGCCACCATGTGTGCTAGTGTGACAATTTCAAATATAGAAGTTGTGGCACCTTAAATTAGAGAACCCATTGTGCTATTTAATACGTACGTTCCTATTTAAAGGTAATTTAATCCAAAATTCCGGCAGATCCGGGTACCACACTTATGTAGATTAGTGGTAGGCACCTATAAGTGTACTCGCCACCATGTGTGTTCATGTGACAATTTCAAATATATTAGTTGTGGCATCTTAAATTAGAGTCACAATGTGGTAGTATCAAACAAAGTATATGTGGCACCTTAAATTAAACGGTTCATGGCGTTATTTAAAATCTAAATTCAACTTTAAATGTTATTTTCTTTAGATTTCCGGCAGATCTGAGTACTACACCTATGTAGATTAGTTTTAGGCATCTATAAATGTAATCTTCATCGTATAGGTTTGTTTTGCAATTTCAAATTTAGAATATGTTTTACCTTAAAATGAATTACCTATAGCTAATTTTTGTGTTAAAGATTCAAAGACTATTTATTAAAAATGTTCTGAATACTCATAATTAGCCTATCTATGTTCGTTTTATACTATTCTTCCGTTACTATCATTAATGTAACGACCAATAATTTGAATAATAGGGATACCATTAAAATGAATTCCCACCATTAATAATAATATATTATTTATGAAATTTAATGTTTTGCAGTTTTTATATATACAAAATAACATATTAAATCATTAACTTATTTCAATCCTTCTGAATAAATTGGTTATTTTATTAATTGTTATCCTGTCTTTACTTAATTCCTTATAATTTCTGATACTGCCATCTATTGTCTTAACTTAAAACGTACTTTATTATTTCTCGTTTTTAGTGCCCTCTAATGGTTTATTTATAAACTAATAGTTATATCTGGTTTCATAGTTTGATGTTGTCACCCTGCGCATTTCTTGTTTTCCTCTAAAATAAACGTTTATGTGGTTGTGGCTAAGTTCAGTAAAGTCTTGGCATATACATGTTTGTAAGCTATCTAACACCAATAATACTTTCCCCTACTTAAATCAAAATAGTTAGTATGAAATACCAGTTTGAGCGCTACTACAGCGTAAGAATTACTCATTGTAAACAGATAGATATTTTATTACTTTCGATATTAAACTCTTAACTTATTTGAAGAATATATTTAAAAAAAACTTTATACACTTTTGGTTGCAAATGCTCAGGGTGTAGCGGGAGTAGTTTCTGCCAATATCCGTAATCACGTGACCGTTTCAACCAATGAGAAAATAAGAGACTTCGTCAAACCAAAATTTTGAAAGAAAATTGTCTGCAGCAAGGAGTGAGCTTCAAGCAGTCAACTGATAAGATAATAACTAAAAAAACTAAAAACAACTTTGTTGAGAAAACTTCCAGTATATACTAAAATGTAGGTTAAGTACAATCACAAAAAAACATATTTATAACTCGATTTTAACTATCAAACTTAAAATAAATAAGTGTTTACAATAGCCTGAAAATTTAAAACAAATCAAAACAAGCACTTTTAATATTTTTAATAATAGGGGTGTTGAACCTACAACAGCAAAGCCAATATTTCTGAGAACTTGATATTTCTCAGAAAACATTTTCCAGGATAGTTTCAGTACATTTTAATCTCCCTTCCAAGGTACCTTTCTGGTTGTCCTTCTGGTCTTTTTAAATAAAATTATCTCAATTGAAAGCATGATTAGTCCGAATTAAAGATACATGTTCTATGAGAGGTATGGATTTTATTAGCATCTACTTAGTGGTGGGATAAGAGGTTATTTGTTTGTTTTGTGTCTCAACTAAAACTCCATATATATTCTGCCACCACTGGCGCAGCCAGAATTCTTTTCTTGAGTTGGGGGACGGGGAAGTTTCACTGATCAACTAAGCGGGGTCCATTGTTTTTTTCCTTGGGAAAATTTGAAAATTTAGGTACTGCAAAATGCAAATGCGTCAAAAGAAACACAATAATATCCAAAATAATTTAAAATCTATAAAAAAATTATAATTCTATAATTATTATAACTATTACGTTTTTATGAACAATTTTTATCCATGCATACTGCTAGAATATAAAAACATGCAAGAGTTTCAATAAATTGTATTTTGGAAATTTGAGTTATAAAATAATTTATGAGCTAAAATCTGAAAATTCAAATAAGCAACTTGCACTAATTCTTGACTCACAAAATCACTTTTAGAATTATTCACTTTAGTCTTGTGTTAATTTTCCTTGGCTTCATAGAAAGTTAATTGAGAACTTTATCCTCCCCATGTGGGAAAATCATATTTGACCAGAACTGGTCCATATCTGGGCCAGATTACTCAGATCTAGGCCAGATATACCCAGAACTGGAGCAGATCTGGGCCAGATGAGCCAGATCTGGGGCAAATCTGGCATTCCCAGATCTGACATTCTTCCACATAGGTCCATAACCGACACCTCTGGATGTATATACATGAAGCCCATTAAGTATGTATTCATTTGTAGAGTTCCTCATTTATGATCTCAACAGCTTTAGGGACGAGAAAGAGGTAGGTGGGTAGCAAGGTCTGTGGAGGAGGGGGGGTTCAACCCTGAAAACCCCCTGCCCCTTGGCTGCGCCCTGCTTGCCTCTATAAATCGTAGTATTATGGTTTGATTTGAAGCTTTATTCGTGTTGATAAAATCAATTTATACGCCTGGACTGTGAATTCTCCTGCATTGACGTGTGGCATTATGACGTAATCGGTGCTACTTGATAATATGCTTAGACTTATTGGTACTAGACAATGCAGTTGTAATCATGTTATTTGAGGACCGTATTTTGAAGATTGTAGTACATGTTATTCGATTTTATATAGTAGTTTTCTTTTTCATCAAACTAGTGAGTAGTTTATTCAAAAATATGAGCTATTTTGTATATCTGCATTAATAATTTAAGTATAGTGTATATATATTTTTTTTAATTATTTAAGAACATAAATTTCTTTACCAGAAAATCCTATTTATCCTGTTGAATTAGCCTGAACATTAGCAAACGCTGAATAAACATGGCAATTGCTTATACCTGCACACCAAAATTCATCGCACGAACCGCTTGAAGTAGAAACGAGTATAGCCGATAACTGCCATTGTTGGACCGCTTTATTTGTACAATTTCCTTGTTTTAAATATTAAAGCGTATTATAAGGTATTAATTTTATAGTTATATGTTAATATATTAATAATAACATTTTGATTTTTCTAAAACTACTTACGTCATTATAATAATTACTACTAAAGGAGAACTATTTGCTACTCGGGTAATTTCGCCTGTGCTCGGGCAAACGCTTCAACGTTGCCAAGTCTAGGTGGCGCGGGCAGATGAATACGAAATCAGTTTTTAGTAAGGTTGGTAAAGGTATATATCATGACGTCATAAACGTGTCGCCGTGACGATGACGTAATACAAAAAATCGTATCTGCTTCAGCAAGTGAGATTGGATAGAATAGTTTTTAAAAATATCATAAAAGATGGTTAGATAATAATTAACAATAAAGTATAAACTAAGAAACACAAGTTCAGGTATAATTAAAAATTATAACGCTAGTGTTCATTCGACTATAGGGATGGCTCCGGCTTAGGTCAAGCCTATTCACGTACTTAAAATACTATTGCGCCTGCGAAAGCGGTGAGTTAAAATAAAAATAGGGAAAATTTTGTTCAAGGTGGGCGATCATGTGCGCATAAGTAAAGAAAAGATGATTTTTGACAAAGGATACGAGGCTAATTTTACACGAGGAATATTTAGCATAGTTAAAGTAATTCCTAGACTTCCCCTACCGGTCTATTCCTTACAGAATCTCCACGGGCGGCCTATTGAGGGACATTTTTATAACTACGAACTAGTTTGCGTGCGTCGTCCAACGATTTTTCAAATAGATAAAATAGTACAGAGTAAGCGGATTAAAGGCATTCAACATCATCTAGTCAAGTGGAAAGGATACGACAGTTCTTTCAACAGCTGGGTGCCTGTGTCTAACATTAAACAAATATGAGCCAGTTTTATGTAGCACTGCCGTGTGACTCGAGCGCCGAATATTACGAGAATAATACACTCTCTTACTATACTACAAAATTGGCACAGTCCATACGGCTAGAACACGACCGGTGGGAGGTGGGACTAGCTGAATTATCCTATCCCGTGGGTTTTGAAACTCTTAAAGATAACATTTTATCCAAAGATAAAGAATTGACGGCAAATTTCGTGGTGACCCAAGTGGGACGTGTTTCGTTTCCTCAACAAATTTCACCTCCTTTAAGGAGCTTTATAATAAAATTAAGAGCTCTATAAGTGATAAAGGTGATCTAGAGGTTTTAATATCCGAATTTCAATGGTACATTCTTCGCGATCAAACAATGTTGACTGAGATTAAAAAACAAAAGGGTGTATGGACCGCCGACAAGTCACCCATAACTACACGATTCAAAAACACAATTTCATTTACGGTGGCGAAAAGAAAATTTAAAATAGAATTTCCTGTTCGTCTCTATGTGGGCATCGGAGACTTAATTACAACCATTCGAAACAGACTACCCAACATAGAGTCACTTAATGCGGTTAATACACATATGAGGTATTTAATGAGCGAGGATATTAAGGGGGTATTTTTGCGACCTAATCGTAAACTGCCCGGCTCTAGTTCAACGGAGCCTGTCTTTGTGTACACAGACATTATAGGACTACAGTTGCTAGGCGACTCTTATGTAAGATGGATTAGAATCATACAGTTCCCCTCCGCCACCGCGCATCACGTGTTCTTTCCTATATTCTATTTTCCCGTCGAGAAATGTAATTTTGACTCTATAAGCATAGGCTTATACACAAAGTTTGGCGAACGAGTGAATTTTCAATCGGGTCCCGTGCCCACCGTAGCGGTTTTACATTTTAGAGAGAAAAAACTAGATAAATAGATACTGGACGTAGTAATTTGACTTAGTCTTAACAATGGAGGGAGAGAGGGAAAACATCGGTCCCGTCTATCACGCCAGTTATAAAATGCAGAGGGGACGTGGTCTCAGCGCTTTTTTGGGTGGATTATTTTGATTTGTCAAACCGTTGTTTATGAGGGGGGCGAAAGCGGTGGGAAAACAAGCGTTACAAACAGGTTCGCATATTTTGGCCGACATAGCGACACGCGAACCTGGTCAAAAAGTCGGTGATATAGTTAAAAAGCGCGTCACTCAGGCGGTCGAGGGACGTGGCTTAAAAAGGGTAAAAAAGCGTAAACGACTTCATTCGAAGGTGGGCGCCAGAGCAAGAGGGAACAAGAGAGCTAAAAAAGATATTTTCTATTAATTATGGAGTGTTCAAAAAAAGAACTAGATCCCTTCGACGAAAAATGCATTCAAACGGTAATTAAAAATAATAAAGTGGTCGAATACAATCCCATCACTTCCGTGGACAATGACGCTCAGTTAGATTTTTATTGCCCCGGGGACGGCGAGTATTTTCGTGACCTCTCTTCGATTAAATTATATCTTCGTATTCAGCTGGTGAGGGGGGACGAGACACCGGTCGCAGCCGACAATAAAATCGGATGCGTCAACAACTTGTTAAATTCATTATTCAGTCAAATCAATATCTTTCTCAACGAAACACCTATTACAACCTCGACAGACAACTATGCCTACAGGGCTTATTTAGAGACTTTAACTAATTACGGTAGAGACGCCTCCGACACCCACCTGGTGAATGGTATGTGGTTTTTGGATACCCCTGCCGCTAACGGTGAACTCGCTGCATCCACAGAGAACAAAGACTTCGCCACGAGATTAGACTTGTTAAAACATCCGGTCTACTTGGTGGGACGTTTACACGCCGACATTTTTAATATTTCACATTTGCTATTGAAAAATATATCGTTGCGCGTTAAATTAATTCGCAACAAAATAGAGTTTTATCTGCTCACAGACGCGGACAATTTAAACACCGACGTACGGTTGCGAATTTTAGACGCCACCCTCTTTGTGAAACACGTGGAAGTGTCGCCGACTATTTCACTCGCTATAGAAAGACACTGTTAAGAAAGCCGGCCCAATACCACATCAATCGGGTGGACGTCAAGTCTGTGACCGTACCCAAAGGATCCAATTCTGTGAGTCTAAACAATGTTATTCAAGGGGTGATCCCTAAAATTGTTTTATTCACAATGGTGTCAAACGAGGCGTTTGTGGGCAGTTTGAACACGAATCCGTTTCAACTGATTCACAGAAACCTTGATCGTTTCGTCCTATATGTAAATGGAATCCAAAAACATTTGCCCATTTTGATAAATTTTGACAACATCGGCACGTCCACCCTCGCCTATGATACATTGTTTTCGGGATTGGGCATACACCATCAGAACAACGGGCATTTAATCACGCGAGACATGTTCAATAAAGGTTACTTTATGTTGGCCTTCGACTTGACTCCCCACAGCGCAGGACAGGACTCGCACACCAGCCTTCAGACAGAGGGGAACGTGAGATTTGAGTTACAGTTCAAGACAGACCTTGACACCACCATAACCTCTTTGTTTTACTCTGAGTACGAGGGGACGGTGTCAATAGATTCTAATGGTGAGGTGAAAATTAATTATTAACACCATGAATTCTCATCAAATAGACACACTGCTGGGCAAAATTTCAATCTATAAAGGGACATTTCCTTTGGACAAATTACCTCAAAATTTCACTCGTCCCGCCTTATTTGTGGTCAATTTAGACCCTCACACTAAACCCGGCTCCCATTGGGTGGTTCTATATTTTTCCAAATTTGGGGAGTATTTTGATACATATGGCAGACGACCGAGCTTAGTGATGACTAGACTCTTGAATAAACACTCGACACGATGGAGGTACAACCGCAAACGACTCCAAGGCATAGCCTCCGGTGTGTGTGGGCACTATTGCTGTCTGTTTGCCGTTGCCAAGGACGCCGGCTGGAGCCTGAGGAGATTCACAGACCTGTTCTCAACCGCCAACTTGTGCAAGAACGACCGACTGGCCGTCACGCTGTTCAAACGTCGCTTTGGCCGCTGTCCAAGATGTACTAGCAGGGGTGCGCAGACGTGTGTTCCAGCATTAGATATAAAAGATATACTATAATTTTATTTAATCATTTGTATTCAATTATCTGACATATGAACATCATCATGTCGGCCATCTTTGATTTTCATTTATCGTCAATTCTAAAAAGGAGTGGGTGATCACCGAGCTAGCCATAGTTTTCATCGACGAGAAACAATCCTCGTGCTATCAATTCAATAAAACCACCGGCTTGTGTTACTCCAAATTGGTTCAAATTCTAAAACAAAATTTAGATAAAGCCTTCGTGCCTTACGTATATAATAAACAAAAAGGGAATTTCTTGTCCCATCTCACTGGGCGGACATTCATCCCACTACGTGAGGACTATAAATGTCCCTTTGTTGATTTGATCAGCTCAAATTGTTGGGGGTGTACCGCCCCTTGTCACGACATCACCCCGTGCGCGTTAAAAAATGCAAACGCTTTGGCACGATTCGTCTGATTTCACAGCGCCGAGAAATTGTATAAATTTTTTCCAATCACCGACGACGACGATGACGACGATACTAGCTTTAATTGTGACGACTGTTGATTACAGGTCATCAGTCTAGACGCAGACAGCGATGAAGACGTGCAGCTGTAATATGGTGCAGGATGAATCACCGTCGTTGCTAACCAAGACTTTCTACCTAAACGACAAACAGAACAAACACGTGGCGGAGGGCCTCTTCCCTGACCGCAACTTTTACGCTCACGTGATGTTTTCATCGAGTTCTAATCGTCTAATACTCACCGTCCCACAATTGAACTTTCTCGTCAAAGAAATGCCGTTTTGGTCCGACTGTGTGCAGACGTGTGTAAACTTCGAGTCCACCATGGACGACTTTATCATTGTGGTGAAAAAACTTTTCGGCGTGTGGAAATTGTGCCTGAGTGATAAAAAAAACATTCAGATCTACCTGTCTACGGACGAAATAAAAACTCTGTACAATCTTGAAAAATATATCACACGCCATGTAAAATATCTAAACCACCCAAATGTATCGATGATCATAGACAATACGCTCGCCTCCAAATCGTTTGTAGACCCACCCGATCTTATCCCATATTTTGACTATTTGTCACTGTTTGACGATCTTTGTATTTTTATGGGTAAAAATAATAAATTGTGAAATATGTATATATATTTTTATTATAATTAAATTTGAAAAAACTTGTATTTATTTTTTCATTTCTAGTAATATTACCCTCCATTTAAATATTTGTAGTATGAGCAATATATAACTTTTTAGTGTATAATTAAAAACGTCCTAATGTCATAATACATACCTCAACACTTGAAATTCATTCAAATCTGATGTGACGTACAAATGAGGAACGCGTAACTATAAAAAAAAAGTTCAAATCTATCAATTATTTGATATATAAATAACTAAACATTTAAAACTAATTACAATTCATATACACTTAAAACTTCAGACGCAAGGCTGACCACAGTCAATCTCTAGCATACCTACCGCCACTTAATAATTCAGAACCACAGGCTGACGTCACTGACCGTAAGGCTGCAGTCATTTTATTTGAAAACGTCACTAGTCTCATACGTCATATTTTGAATAATTCTGAATAATTAGCGACTGGACATAGTAGGTTAACGTCACTAGTCTCATACGTCATGAATAATTCTGAATAATTAACGACTGGACATAGTAGGCTAACGTCACTGACCTCAAACGCAAGACTGACCAACAGTCATATTATTTGAAAACGTCACTAGTCTCATACGTCATATTTTGAAAGAATAATTAACGACTATCGTAGTCTCATACGTCATGAATAATTCTGAATAATTAGCGACTGGACATAGTAGGCTAATGTGACGTCTAATGCATTCCCACCATAAAACATGTTCAAATCTTGTATATTTATTTCAATTATTTTAATTTGATATATAAACAACTAAACATTTAAACTGATTACAATTCATATACACTTAAAAAACTTGTCTAACAGAAATTATCTTGGCGCTGACCTTTTAAAACTAACCTCTCCGGAACGTCACACAGGCTGACGTCACAATATCTCTAGCATAGCTACCACCCTCTGGCATTTAATATTATAATTCATTCAAATCTAATGGGACGTCCAGAACGTCACCCCTGGCTGACGGCCAAGGCTGACCTCACCTGACGACTGACGTCACTAAAGCCTGGCGTCACTCACAGACGCAGTCAATATTATTCTATAAAACAATGATGAAACACGGGATATAGCTGGGCTATAACTACTGAGGGGTATGTATGTTTCATTCAGAGCAAAAAAAGATCATTTAGATATGTATGTTTCCAGCCTGGCCTAAAAAACTGTTCGAGGGAAGAATGAGAGAGAGAGAGAGAGGGTTAGTCATATTTACCTGTTAACATAGCCATAGCCAGTGTTTTTGGGTCGGAGTAGGGGGGGAGGGGTTGTAAGTTTGACCCCCCTGAAAATTAATTAACAAAATAAACATGGCTTTATTCTGTTTAGTGGTCAAGCAACAAACTGGCTAACCTATGGCAAAATATTGACAGAGGAAAGAGTACATGTGGCAAATGAGTTGGGTAGTAAGTTAAATAGGAATGAAAGGGATCAAATAGTTAAAGATGAGGGATGGTTTCATCTTTGGACCCATACCCCTGACTGTAACGGTAAAATCACTTCAGATAAATTTTAAAGGTGTTTATTAATAATCTATTTTTTCTAGCCTCTAGCAGTTGGAGAATATTTCTACCAAACCACCCCTGAAATGTTTGATGGCTAACGTCTTGCCTGTTGGAGGAGAAATTGTTCAGATAAATCACTAATAAACACATATTTTAAAATTAGCTTTCACGATATCAGACACTTTCAGCAAATCACATTATGAACAAATGGCTCATTTGTATTAAAAGAACAGGTTTAAAAAGAAACAAATGTGCATTCTTTCTCAGGAGATGAGGGATATAAAGATGTGGTAACCAAGCTGAGATGTGAAGTTGAGAGCAGATGTTGTGACTTCAGAGAAGTCGAGTCTCTTACTCATTTTATTTCGCATCCTTACATGACTCTTTGAGGCAGAGAACCTATCTCACGTAATTTAATGAGAATTTAATGACGATATAACTAATTCTAAGCTAGATATAACTAGAATGCACCATGACTTGTGTCTGAAAAGTGTAACTGTGGATTAATACGTTCGCCAATAAACTAGTGCAGAGCTGAAACGTAGTCCCGTGACGAGATCTAAGCCAACCACAAGATTTACGCTCTATTAGTACGATCTGTTACGCTAAAGTTCAACTCATCTCTACTTCGTCGACTCTGCCCAAGATGCTCGGCACAGGAGAACCAATCAAATCTCAGACACAACCATCTCAAAACAATACACATGCGCATTTGACAACTAGAAGCAAGCAGACAGATTCGTTGACCGTTATGAGGAGATTTGAAATGTAAATCACGTTTATTGATATATTGGATTGTGCCATGATACAGCGTTATAATTTGCAAATATCCATTGGGAGGATGACCTAAAATATATGTTTATCTACTAGAAAATATGTTGTTAACCAGTTGTTTTAAGTTAGCATTGCAATGCATCATGGGTCAACATACAGCATATGAATTGCTGCGCCACTCAAGCAGATTCAACTTTCTATTTTTGGTGAACGTGTGAATCAAGATTTATTGGACAAGAAAATGAAATATTTTGCTCATTTAGTGCTCAAGGATAAACACAGATTGTTTGGATAAAAAACTATGAACCAGATGTGAAGGAACTAACTAATGATATGGACTGTTAAACATAACATTAAAACTGTTAATTGCTAACATCACCATTATTTTATAATATAAAATGTTTGAGGAATATTTAAAAGAATATATTGAACAAATTTGACTTCAAGTTAAGCTTTGACTTTTATGTAATTGTATTTTCTTTAATAACGCGCATGATTTTTTTATATTTGAATTTTCTTCACTTCTGTAATTAATTAGAACACATTTATATTAGCGGTGAAGATTAGGAAGAAGGAACATAGAACATCCACAGAGAAGTACTTGAGATATATCTCCACGTATCTTGGAAATACAAAAGTCAGTGGATACTTGAATAAAGCAAAGGTTTTTCCCTCATCTCCATTCCGAGAGGAACATGTATGCACAGGTAGTGTATGATGTTAGCAAACAAACAGAAAAATACAAACCTAATTTGTTTTCCGTTTTCGTGTTTCCTAGGAAAATTCAGATTTTATGGTAATCTTCACTTATTCAAGAAAGTCGTGAGAGATTTTCCTAATTCGTAAACAGAGGGGTGGATTTAAATCTACCTTATTAGGTTTTTTGTTTGCTACCTACCACGTCTTACTACCTGTTCGGGTTATACACATATGTACTGATTACGCTAGTGAGCTAGAGATTAGGAAGGTTGAATTTAGAGGAAGTGGATTATCATTTTGAGAATACCACCCTCAGTACACCAGACCGGGATTTGAGCCCCGATCTTCCTATCATCGAAAGTTTAGTCTTACACTAGCTTACACTACCTTAAGCCATGCGACTACCGAAACAGGTACATTATTAGTTATTACACAGAAAGTCCTAATACATTTTACTTCTTTCATCTCGTTTAATTATCAATATTTTACCGGGTATTACTACGCGTCCGGTCTATTTACACTAAATCACACTAATGGAGTACAGTAAGAACTAGGAACGTAAAATACTAGATGATAAAATATTTACATGCTTTTGGAATAAGAATAAAAACCACTGTGGGAAATATATCTTAAGTACACAAGCAAGGAGTCCATCCCTGACCTCCCCGTCACTATCAGATCACAATAGACCACGTCCACCCATGATGGCAGTATCTATATAAGAGAGTCTCAGCCGTCTCAAAGGAAACATACCTTTAAGTGTGTATGACTAAATATTATATATATATATATACAGGCGCGGATACAGGGGGGGGTCAAAGGGTCAGCTGACCCCCCTGTGGTGTTAAGAAAATTAATTTGAAAAATGTATATTTAGAAAGAAAATACCAAAAAATTAAATCATACAAGTTGTTATCTTTCCTAGGGATGTGCGAATATTCTTTTAGTCTCAGGTGAAGCAAAGATTGAAGCATGCCAAGAAAGGTTGAAGCTGAAACCAAATACAGTTTTTTTTATCAAATAACACTATTATTAATTTTTAAATTATCTACTAATACTTCTAAATAAAGAGAAAGCTTAGTAGGGAAAAAACACATTATATTATATTATTTTTATGCTGACATATCTGAGTTTATTCCTGCTTGCGTTATAGGGAGATATAATTCAATATCAAGTTAGTGTTAAAATACTTTTTATTGCTGTTATGTGATTATTATAATTTATTTAAATGGGTAGTAATTAGTGATTTTCAAATATTTTCGTTACTTAGAGAGGTTTTATTATAACTTCAAAACTTCTCAAGATGCTAAGGTTATAGTGGTTGTCGAAGTGACGAAGTCGAATCGAAGGTGACTTAGGCTTCAACTTTGACTTTGACATTTCGAAGATTTGCACACCCCTACTGAATTCCTAGTGCAGGCTGTTCACCTCATACACCTGTCTTCAACACAAATAATGGATAAGGGTGAGAGGGGTGGAGTGTGCTATTTTTAGAAAGACTTACCCCCTTCCAGTGAAAAGTACGCTAATCTGTTTCAAACCAGTCAGAGGTAGCTGGAAATATTTACTTTTAGTATACCGGAGCGATTCGTTCGAGTGGCCTTAGACGTGGAACATTTTACGTGTGTGTGTCTTTTGTTAATGCTTATGTGCAATAAAGTGTAATTTATAAATATTTCAGTCTCTTTGTGATTATAATGACCTATGATGGTTTTATTTACTCTTAGTAAATTGTGAGTGTGATATTTGTGTTTTGTTTTTTATGGTTATTGTGCTACTGCCTATTGTCATTGTGATACTGTGACTTTGATACTTCCTCCTGCTATTCAATTTTGTGATAAATTATTGTCTTTGCTAGTTATGTGATTTGAATGCAAGTATTGATATTATAATGTCAAAAAGAAAGGACAAACAGATTTATTTTGTTTTTTCAAGAAAAAAAATCCTGAATCAACAGGAAATGAAACTGTGGATTTAATTGAAAATAGTGCGTCAGAGAACTTTATTTGTGACTCACCCTCAACCAGTGGATCTAATTCAAATACTAAAATCTCTATAGAAAGTGTAGGACCAGAAAAATTTGATATTGGCAACTTTGTTGGAGCTGAAACTATTTCCGATGACTTAAAATACCACATGCTAGTAGAACCGTGGACTCCACCACTAAGCTACAAGTTCCCTAATGTTGTTCAGTCGGGAGGTATTAGACATTTTCAAAGATCATGGCTGGACAAGTTTGTTTGGTTGACGTACAGTGCTAAGGACAATGGTGCTTATTGTATTGCATGTGTACTTTTTGGATCAAAGGAAGGAGGTAGAGTAGAATATCTCTTGGAAGCTTTGTACGGACTCCGTTTCTAAACTACAAAAAAGGAAATGAAATGCTTTGCGGACATGCCTCCAATGAATATCATAAAACAGCAATTATAAGATGTTCTGAATTTAAGAATACATTTGAAAACAGGACACAATCAGTTGAAGTCAGACTAAATTGTGAAGTGAAAAAAAGAATTGAAGAAAATCGAGCACGTTTGATACCCATGATAAAGACAGTTATACTATGTGGCCGACAAAACTTTCCCCTAAGAAGTCATCGTGATGATGGAGAGCTTAGCGAAAACGATAGCACAGAAAATGAGGGAAACTTCCGAGCACTTTTAAGATTCCGTATTGATGCCGGTGATAGTTATTTAAAGAATCACATAAAAACAGCACCCAAAAATGCAACATTTATTAGTAAAACAACTCAGAACGAATTAATTGAAGCTTGTGGAGAAGTTATCCTTAGTAAAATTGTTAAGTCTATTAAAGCAGGGCAATTTTTTTCGGTACTAGCAGATGAAACAACGGATGTTGGAACAGTTGAACAGATGAGTCTTTGTGTTAGATTTCTGGACATACTTTCACTCAAAATTCGAGAAGAATTCTTAGGTTTTGTGGAAGCGAGAAATCTCAGTGGCGAGGCTCTCACAAACTTACTTCTTGAAAAATTAAACAATTTGGGACTTAAAATTGAGAACCTGCGTGGTCAAGGGTACGATGGAGGGTCTAACATGTCTGGTAAAATCAAAGGTGTGCAAGCTCGTATTAGGGAAAAGCAGCCTCTTGCTATATATATGCACTGTGCTTCTCACAAACTAAATCTGTCCATTTCTAAAGCATGTTCTCTAACAAGTGTAAGGAACGCTATTGCTGTGGTCAGTAATGTAACAAATGAAGAAAGAGAATCCAGTAAACGAACAGCTTTAATGAAAGCAAAACTACATGAACAATATCCTGAAGAAACAAAGTGCAAACTCAAAACGCTTTGTGAGACGCGTTGGGTAGAACGACACGATGCATTTTTACAATTCTTACATGTTTTTGATGCAGTTGTATGTTTCCTACGAGTATTTGATGCGGAAGCACCATCATCAAAGTCATCACTTTTACTCACCTCAGTTCTCAGGTTTGACTTTATTATAACTCTGCATATTGTTTCATTTATCTTCAGTCTAACAGTCACGTTGTCTCGTCAGCTTCAAAACCCTTCGTTAGACCTGAAAAACTGCTATAATATGGTAGCAAATGTTTTAGAGACATTGAAAGATTATCGGAATAACCCTAATAAATATACAGAGGTCTATAATGAATCGGTGAATTTGGCTGTAAAACATGAAATTGACATCACTATACCAAGGACCTTTCGGACACAAACTCATGGGCCAAATGTTGCTGCATATAGTCCTGAGGAATATTATAGACTAAATGTTTACCTGCCATTTGTGGACTATCTTATTTCTGAATTGTCAACTAGATTTTCATCAACTGGACATGATAATATTATCACATTATACGGTTTAATACCAGCATTTGCCAACCAAGACAATGAAATTTTATTACAAGCAGCTCAAACATATGCTAATGACCTTCCTGGGACTTCGTCAGAACTTCGTGGAGAGATTGACTTGTGGCAACAACGCTGGAAACATAAATCTAAGGCAGAGTGTCCATCTAGTTCGGTTGACAGCTTAATGCATGCTTCAGATGGTTTTTACCCAAATATTAAAGTTCTTCTCCACATTTTGTCTGTTCTTCCCGTGACTACTTGCACTAGTGAGAGATCATTTTCTACCCTAAGAAGGTTAAAGACATACTTAAGGTCAAATATGGATGAGGAACGATTAAATGGTTTGGCCATGTTAAATATTCATCGAAACATAGAAGTTCATCCTGATGAAGTTTTGGAGAAATTTGCTCAAAAGAATAAGAGTAAAATGCAATTAATGCATTTATAAAATATGAGGTACGTTTGAACAATGTTTAATATAGGTTTTATAGTTATTATTATTATTATTATTTAATTATTACTATTATTATTTATTACTATTATTATTAATAATTATTACTATTATTATTAGTATTAGTAGTAGTAGTAGTAGTAGTAGTAGTAGTAGTAGTAGTAGTAGTAGTAGTAGTTATGTTATTTATAATTAGCATGACCCCCCTATGAAAATTTTCTGGATCCGCGCCTGTATATATATATATATATATATATATATAAGTAGGTCTTCTTAGACAAAACTTGGATCGGTGTAATAAATATATAATAATTGTATATTTTAGGCACAGTGTTTACCCAAAGTTTGAAATTTTGGCAACTAATGCAACTATTTTTAGAAAAACCAAATGATGCAAATATTTCCTATTTGGAATGTTAGAAGTACTTGAGGAGGTTTATTAATTGAAATAAATATTATTTCAATGAACCTTCAATTAATTGCGTAAAAAGTTACCAAATAATGCAGTATTCAATTAAATATTTTCTATACTTAAACGTGGGTAATAAATGGGGGAAGCAAATCAATTAATGCCGATTTATTTTAACTTTATAATGGTACTTTATTCATATTAATATACAATCTGAAACTCATAAAAACTAATATGAGCTGAGGTGCTTCATATTTTGCCCCTGTATTTTGTAAATATATCTGATACAACCCGGCAATAGCTGAAACAGAACGGCCTGATCACAGTAGAGCAGACAATCCAGCCTAATAAATTTTAGGTTTATTGCAAAAAGCCCATACAGCCTTAGGCTATTAAGGAAATGCACCTTTGTTCACTCAATCAGTCTAGTTGATTCCAGGCTTATTGCAATAAGCCCAAGATAGTTAAGGCTTATTAAAATGTCGACAACAGCGGTTCCAATACTGTGGGACTTACAATTATTCCTGATGGTGCTCCGTGAGAAGACAAACAAAACAAACCAATTAAAGTCGTAAAAAATGGACTCATAAAATCTAATAAATATATTAAAACCCAGTCTAATAGAAATTACCTCTATATTTCTGGCACACAAATTCATAAAGACATCCCAGAAAAATATGTAACTGTTCGTGAAACTGTGAGTAAGGAATCAATGTTTGGGGGCCAGAGATATCCCAGTTGCAATTGTATAGTCTCAATATATATATATATATATATATATATAGTATTAAATTATATATAATATATATAAACGTCAAACGAAAAAGTGCCTTAGAAGACAAACTAATTGTGGACATCAAAATGTCACAGCATTTACCGTGGAAATATGTGAAAATAAAATTATGTGAAAAGTGTGAATTGACAGTTAAATATCACAATATACTTGTAAAAGCATATTTTTTTCTATAAGAAAATAAATATTAAATTTGTATTTGTTATTATTTTAAATAACCTTATTATTATAAGAACAGTTCCGTTTATTTAATCTTTTTTACTATACATTACTTGAACTGAGATTTATCAACCTCGCAATCGTAGGAACTTAATATTAATTTACGAACATGTGAAGAAAAATATCTATTCTGTAACAGCCTCCAACTTGAATGATACTACCAACATTTCTAATTGGATATCATGATGAATATTCAATTTATATATACTGGTTAATATATTATTAATTTTATGATCCATTTATTACACTTTAATGTTGTTTGCATGACTCTCACGGCTGCATCAGTATAATTGTTTCTCATATGAACCCTGCTGTAGTTTAATAAACCTTCATTATCTTGGCTTTTGAATAAACCTAAACATTATCAGCTGATGACAACTATAATTATTTTCAATAGCCTGCTCATTGTAAATGAACACCTTTCATAACCGATTTCAATTCACCTACGACATATATAGTATATATATATAATATATATATATACTATATAATTATTATATATACTGTATATAACGAAAACATAACAGTATATATATAAGTATATATAATACACTTATATAATAATAAAGACAAGATATATAATTATATAAAATACATATAATATATACATATATAATAAACACAATATATATAACGGAAGTCTTTAAATTTAGAAATTGCTGTAATGCTCTGTGGATGTGTATTCCTATTTTTTCCAACAGTCTATATTATGTTCTTTGGTAGAATGTGCTACAATGTTTATTATCTCCTTTCAAATATCTTACGAGTTTTAAGTAAATATCTCATTTTTATTTACAGTAGTGAGAAAGTTTATGCTGTGAACCGTCCCACCCTTAAAAAAAAGCTCTTTTTTGAAAGAAAATGTATACATTTTATTAAGGATATAACTTACAACAACAAAAAATTATGCTAGAAAATTACAAAGCTTAGCTCCGTTGGTAGTGTGTCCACCTACGGAGCTAGGGGTCCCAGGCTCGATTCCTGGCATGGCCGAGAAATTTTTCATTGTTGGAATGTGGGATTACCCTTTCACAGTGATGAATTGACGGCCATTGGATGGATTTTAAGTCTGTCTTAGTATTAAGATTAGAGTGATTAGTAATAAATACAAAGGCGTAGGATACAACATGAACGGTTAGTAAGACACGTGGTGTTAAAAATAAGTAAAAAAAAAAATAGCACTGACAATCTAAAATGGCATCACGTAATACAATTTTAGAGCCATTATTTTATTAGCTAGGTTAGGTTACAGTCATGTCCTGATGAAGACTAACAGTATGTGCATTTGTACACGGAATGACTACATCAATATTCCACCTCCACAATCATAAAAAACATAGCCCTATATTTTCAATCCTTCTTTTTTATTTCCTTTCTCGTCAAATATCTTTTCTAATGTATTATACTCCTTTTGTTCAGACGTAACAAATTAGTTTTATAACAACTATAAACATATAGTTGTAGGTACCAAGTTCAATTCCCGTTTCCAGATGTCCTTTTATAATTTAAATAATATGTAGATGAGGATATAACCATAATTAATAAATACTCATATTCGACATCATGTAGAAATAATGCTTAAATACTTAACATCCCCCCCCCCCCCCATTTCTCTCCACTCTATTAGTTCAGCATATCTGTATATAGCACACTTAGTGTAATTCATACTTATATTTTTATTAATGACACTAGTATGTTAAGAATGAGAAATATCTAAAACAGAGGTAACGCACCTTCATTTTTGTGGAAGGACAAAGGGAAACCATTTTAGAAAGATATACCCTGTTTATCCCCATTCGGGATTTGAACCCTGACCACCATTCATCGTTAAACTAAACTAAATAATTTTAGTGTTTAAATCAAGTTAAGTCTAACTTTAAAAATTAACCAATGGTTTAGTTCGGTCCCTGACTTACAGTTTTAATTCATAATAGACAGAGAAGACTGTCTATCTGCTAACCCTACCCATCCTACCTACCCAACCCTAAAAACTTCCTCCCAAGATTTTCCAGGCACTCCACCGCTGACGAAGATAGGTTTTTTGGTTCTCAACGGTACGGAACGGTAGCATCCACTTTTGAAGGTTTTTATTCAACATAAATGATTCAAAAGTATTGTTTACTGTGTTGGAAGATGAAAAGTTTTTGGAAAAATTTGCAATACATCCATCACGATATGATATATAGAGCCCTCTTTACAAAAATCAAATTGATAAGGATAGTGCGTGAAAAGAAGTAGCAGGTCAGCAGGAAGATCAGTTAAAAAATACAAGGAAAGTTTCTTTATAATAGTCTGCATTTTCATTATGTAAAAGTGTAAAAGTGTTAAAATGATAAAAATAATTATGTGAACATTATTAAACATTATTGAACAGTATTATGCTAGTAAAATATTAATATTATTTTGCTTATAATGGTTTACAATTAATTATATTAGATATTTTTAGTAATTTAATTTACTTTAATTATCTGTAAGTATTTACTGGGAAAAGTCTGTTCTTCTGACATAATTAATTTGCCATACAGTTTTACCTTGAAGATTGTTGAAGTATTCCATAAATGAATCTCTCACATGAAATTCATTGACCAGCTCTGATAAATGGCACGGAATCTTGAGATGGTGTTGTGTCGCATATATATAATTCATTATTTAATTTATTAGAGGCTTCTACGCCTCTAAGAAGATTGTGGAGACAGCATGCAACAACGAATAAATCATCGGTTGTCTTCGATTTCAAAGCAATCGTGGTGTACAAAATCCAAAATATCAAACTTCGAAAAGCAAATGAATTTTCTGAAAGTCTTTGTGCCATGGATAAACGATAGTTAAAAATGCTTTTTGTTCATCGATTCTTGTGACAGGTCGGGAAAAATATTTCATCACATGCTTTTGTGATATGAAAGCTTCATAATCTGTGAAACACGTAGGGCATTACTTTGTCAGAGTTGATCAACCTACAAAGAGGGGGAAACATATCCCAAGTGCTGACTACTCTTCTAGTGTTAGATTAAAAAAAAAAAATCCGCTGACCCCTTAATGTTATGTTTAGGGAAAAAAAAAACTGTTCATTTCTACTTAAATCAATGTTATAGCTAATTTTTCATCAATGGT
Organism: Timema cristinae; assembly: GCA_039000515.1. Taxonomy (NCBI): domain Eukaryota; kingdom Metazoa; phylum Arthropoda; class Insecta; order Phasmatodea; family Timematidae; genus Timema; species Timema cristinae. The sequence goes on along the minus strand of JBCFYV010000941.1, from coordinate 84,026 downwards.
GATTGGATACTGACCTTTATAGTCGGAATTACTTTTGATATAATCTTTTATCAAATCAAAGATGAAGTTAAACTGATAAATGTTTACTCTGAGAAATGCTCTTCACATTTTTTCGTATTGCAACAAGCGTAGATTAATTAGTGTTGTAAAATATCCTGCTTCCCGTCTTAATTTAAAATAAGATACACATCAGCATTTTTATCATTCAAACACAATTGTAATATTTCGTCATCCTCGGCGTCTTTTAGCAGAAAATGAAGTAACAAATCGTTGTTTTCACTCATTGTGACGAAACAATACCACATTCACAGATCAATGATTGCACGCGACTGACGCATGAGGGAAAACAACACTGGCCTCTCAAATCGCGTGCGGTGGCCGGCCGTGCTGCAGTAGCCGCATGCGTCGGCCATCTCAAAAGTAAACGTATATTCATTTGATAACGTCATCATGGGCATATGCCACACATGCAAGAGAGACACCATGATTATTCTTGGACTAGAGTGACTTATTAATCGAATTAATCTACTCATATATACTTTTCACGAAATCTACCACGGAATTACACATGTTCCCCGACTATTCTTTCATAAATCTTACGAGTTTTTAATGAATGACTATTTTAAGATAAAAGCGGGAGATAGTCTTTGTGATTTACCACCTCATTTATTTTCAGAACTCTGAACTGACAATTTCAGAAAGTGTATTTCTTCCCCATACACAAATTAAAATGCTAAAATAATCCAAATGGATTTTAAGGTATTTTTGAAATATTTATGGCAATTTTTTTTTTACTTATAAATTGAAATAGGTAATGCTTTTGAAGATTTTTTCTTTATTTATAGTATTTATCATCAAATTAAGCTACGTTCACAACAATGAACATTCAAAAAATCTGAGATCATTATGTGTAGAAAATTAAAATAAACTCAGAATATTGAAACACTATTTTATTTATTTATTTTGACCAACAATAGTTTCTCTATTTAAGGTAAACTATCAAACACTTGATCGGCTTAGACGTAGAGGTTGGGGTTCTAATACTGGCCAGAATCATTTAAGTTTGGTTTTCTCATGCCACTTCACTATTTGTTTTTCTCAATTAATTTTATAAATAATCTTCTCATTTCTTACAATCCTCAGTAGTGTTCTCGCCCTGTCGCCCCAATTTAACCTTGAACATAACTCGTAAACATCCTTGTTCCACAATAACAAGTGAACATATAGTCCGTGGAAGGTTACTATAGACCATTTTCTGTAGGAAGGGCAAAAAAAAAAAAAAAACTATACTCTATAGTAGCTTAACTGAGTCGCACCTTTTGATTATTGATGTGTGCTGGGGAGAGATTTGAACTGAGACCTCCTTCATCCCCGGCATTGTAAACATATAGTCCGTGGAAGTGATCGAATCGATTTTCAATAATGGATAATTGGTGATGGATTATCGATTATCGAGAGGGTTTAAAACACGGATATTATGACGGCGCACGGGGGAGTGAATAAAACACGGATATTACAAAAAATATATATTTATTCGACGTAACTAAAAACCGGTCTATAGACCTCCAGACGCCTTGGATATGTTTATTTGACCTTGAACAAGTTTGTAACCAACGTGATCATATAGACCATTTTCTTTCCCCGCGGGGGTAACCCCCGGTTCAAGCTCTGTTCCCTGGTGGTAGCGTCTAATAAAACACGGATATTATTAGACGTAACTAAAAAAAAATCCGTTCATATGAAAACCGGTCTATAGCCCTCCAGTCACCTTGGATATGTTGATTGCCTCCCAATAGCCTTGACGAGGACTTCGTGAGGGTTTGTGGTTGTGTAACAAAGCAAACGACCCCTCGGTACAGCCCTTTATATCCAAAACTGCTTATATGTAACACATTCATAGCGTTTATATGGAAATCGTACTATATTAGTGACGCGTTGTTATTGTGAGTAATTCGTAAACATCCTCCGGCAAAAAAATCTATACTCTATTGTAGGTTAACTTGCCACTTTAGTCGCACCTTTTGATTATTAATGTATGGTGGAACATGCAGTCCGCGGCGTCGTGCGTTCAGGCTAGTTCACGTTACCTGGTGGTAGCGTCCACCCCCAGACATGTTGGGGGATGGACAAGCGAGATTTGAACTCAGACCATGCACACCACATTTGAGAGGGGGCTAGCACACGGGGGAACATGCAGGCCGTGGCGTCGGGCACTCAGGCTAGTTCACGTAACTTTGTTCCCTGGTGGTAGTGTCTAATAAAACACGGATATTATTAGACGTAACTAAAAAAAAATCCCTTGATATCGATAACGGTCCGTCCCTCAACTCAAAACACTTTATCCCCTTCCCCTACAACCGTCTTATCCCTTCATACCAAAAACGGCCTATTGTATCTCGATGTTGTTGTTCTTGGGGATGGACAAGCAACATCCCTGGCGAGAACTAACTACATCCCTTCATATAAAAAACTGTCTATATTTTAAAAAAAAGTTCCTTCCCCCCTATGATTGGTAATTGGTGATCGATGATCGATCGGCGCACGGGGAGTGAATAAAACACGGATATTATGATTAATTATCAGGAAGCCCTCCCACCTACAGCGCCTGCAACAACTTTGGCGGGGACCATAGACTCTAGAGCAGCAGGCGTGGCTGGGGACTATAGAATATGTTATCTTACAATCTCCATTTACTACTTGAAACATCACTAGAACGAGTTGTTATTGTCGGAATATCCTGTTGGTAACCCCCAGGGCGTTCAACGGTTAGTCGCAGAGTTTAGAAGGAATCCGTTCATATCGAAAACGGTCTATATTTTTAAAAAGTTCCTTCATAACAAAACCGGTCTATAGCCCCTCGGAGAGCATTGCAAAAGCCTTTCCAGACAAGGAGAAACTCAAAACCTTGACTCTAGCTGTCACAAACAACCGGGTAGGGAGGGGATATATAAGGGGGACATCATTTGATCGTCTATTTAAAACCGGGATCAAGATGGACAAGTTAAAGCAGCTGGTAAATATTGTTGACGCCGTGCCGACCGTAAAATTGAGCGATCTAATTGTCGATCAAAAGTACTCGGTGGATAAATTAAAAGTGGTCGATACAAAGTTCGGGAGACGCGTAATAGCCTATCTGAATGGTGAGGTTTGTGTATTTCTACCCTGTCGTTTCGGTACTCTAACAGATGAAGACGTGTGCGAGCTGAATAACGAGACTCTGGTATTCACCTGTGCCGGAGTAAAACCAGGTGCACCCACCGTTGTGAACTTTGAACGCGTTTAAGAGTCAAGCAATACACGGCCAAAACCATCCAGTACGCTCACCATGCTTAGAATCGGCTATATTAATATAATGTTTGTGGGTCATACAATTGCGGGTCGTGCCTATATGACGGCAGAAAATATTCACAGTGTGGCTGTGAGCGATAGACATGTAAATTACAAAGTAGTAAATTACGACAGAGGTGTACCACATGATCGAGGCTACATAGAGTTTTGCGACTCTACCTGTCACACGATAAGAGCGACCGAAGTACGACCTTACGAAAGAATCGAAGAGTCTTACCTGTGCGATACTACATGCGCTGTATACAATTTCCGCAAAGGGGACATTGTGGCCGTTTTGCCCAGGCTGCTACAACCCTTCCGCGCTCCATACCACCCGCCACCACCCTTCACGACGCCTCAACCAGCGACCTCACCCCCGGCATACCCGCCACAGCAAGAGTCGTCTGTCTACAGGACGCCGGAGTCAGAGTCGTCTCTCTACCAGACAGCAGAGTCAGCAGAATATTCACAGACAGAGTCAGCCGCGTGCCCACCACCAACGGAGGAGGAGGCAAAGTCCAAAGAACCCGTAAATCTCGAGGATTTAACAATCCACAAAACTTATTCAAACGTTTCAATTTAGGTGAAACGCCCAATGACTACATACTCGGTCTGGGCAGTTTCGGTAACGTCTTCCTTCCAAAGTCTGTCTATTATTTGAATTTTAAGCGATTTAAATCTAAACCACGCTGTATGATTTATCTTGGAGGACAAAGTGTTATGTTTAAAAGTGAATTTAAAAACTAGACGCGTTCGTTGTTGTTGTTGCATTCTATGAATGTTTTAAATTAATTGGTGATTGTCAATAAAATAAAATAAAAACTAGTAAGAAAATGTTATTATTTTGCCTCCTGTTCGGACACCTCCCTACGTTAGAGAGAATCAGAACTGCGCTACCATTATTTAGCACACACCGGAGGAACTCTTTAACATTATCAATAATACAGTTTCTTTATTTATTTAATGGGAGCTCCTCAAGCAGGTACACTAATGAATAAATAAATATTTCATGGTGTGAACAAAATTTCTAAATTTTCTATTTGTGTAAATATATCTTCATGGTTGTAAATAAATATCCATGTATACTTTTATTTGTGTGAATAAATAGAAAGCATTTATTTTCTCTTGTATATGACATTTTATAATAACAAATTATTAAATGTTAGGAAATCTAGTTTTCAACATACAATTCGATAGTAGAACAAATATTATTTATTTATTGACTGTTACAATGATCTAGGTTTAAAGCCTGTCTGTGACAATACCAAATCAACTTGAGAGGTTAAATATTTCTTTTTGTGTTATTAGACATTTAATAACTTTAATTAAAATGATTAAACTAAACTAGATGTTTGGGTAAATTTAGTGTGGTTTTTCATGCTTAAGAAGAAAGGGTTGTATTAATTACAGTTCCTTTCTTACTAAACCTAAAAATAAATAAATACAATTATATCTATATATTTTTATAATTCTTCACTCTCAGATTTTTTGCCTACTTTCTGGGTAGCTCCAATGCAATCACCACCAATTTAAAATCTACAGTTAATCGGAAATGGATAATTATATAACTACTAAACAATAAAAATAACAAATAGCTAGATTCTAAAATATGTAACAGTGTCTTTATGAATCCGATGATTTCAGTCTTGAAAGACTAGGAGGTCTAAACTTTAAATAGTCTGAAGGTTGAAATCCTTCCAATCAAAAAAAACCTCTAACCAACTCCAATCTCAATAACCAAAATAAATACAACAAAAGTTGAATCTATAAACTAACTTGTGAATGTAATGCTACATACATACGAAATATTGGAGGGGCACTTTCTATGCGTTATGCTGAGCACTTAAGTGACTTTAAATAGAATAGAATAAAATATAAATTGTCTGAATACCTGAAAACCTCAGCTCATCAACCAACACCCATTAACAAATGCATGACACTTTTTCAACCTTCCACCAAAGGTCCAAAAATGAGTATCGCTGAAAACCTTCATATTTATAATGCTACTCTTCATCACAATATTATTTTTAACGAACAAACAAGTTTCAAGAACCAATCCCTTATCAATATAATCAAGAACCTCCCACAATATGCGAAAATCAAAAACTCAAATAAGTCCCATCCTAAAAACCCGGCCCTCCTACCATCATAGTTTAGACCTGTTTGGGTCAGTTCAAAGAAGATAAGAGCCTACATTTATTCTCCTTTTGTACTATATTTTCATTCTAAACAAAAACAATTTATTTTATTTTCATTTTTCTTCTATATATATTCAACAGCAAACAAACAAACGACTGACACACTAGCGACATCTCACATATTAACTCTTATCTTTCCCAAAAATGTCTACGTTGGTCACTTGGTCTTTTCTAGAACACCAATCACAAAGGTTATAAAATTAACAATTAACTGCACATAAATCTATTGCACTGTGTTAACACCAGGAATAATATCTTAGTCCCAATCTGAAGGAGAGCTTGCTAGTTTGGGTGTTTTTTCATAATATTCAACTTTTTATATTTATAATTTTCGTCCTCTTATTTTATTTTTACAAATCGATTACCTTTTTTAACACCAGTTTTTTGCTAATGTCTCTGTGTATCCTCAAATTGCTAGTTTGATTTCATCAGAATCTGTTTAGTTTGTTACTTTATCATAACTTAATATTTACTATTATTGTATTGGTTTGTCTCAGACCTGATGATGGCGTAATCGCCAAAACATCTCGTCCCCCAGCCAAGAGTAGCAACCAATTATACAAGGAGATGAATCAAAACCACACAGATAAGGAAATACACATTATTCAAACTTTTCCTTTTTGTATACGCTTCTTTCATAAAAATCAATTACTTATTTATATGATTTTATATTTATAATATATCATAATTGAGTAATATATAGCATGGATGACACATCTATTGATTTCCATTAAATCTAAAATTAATCTTGTCTCGATAGTTAACACAAGCAAGTTTTTAGAAACCATTTGACTCGAATAACAAGTCTTTAACATTAAATCCTTTACAATCTTTTAATAATTTTGTGAAATAAGTTTTGTATTATGTCTTTAATTTTAATATGTTTCATATAGATTTTATATTGTTAATTTGTTTACATGTGTAAGGTACATGAATAACAACCTAGACAAATATTTTAACCTTTTTATTAATTATCTTTCCATTGTCACTGTTTAAATATCTTAAACATTACAGAATATGTATTTCTTCTCAACATATGTTCAAACTGTGTACTAGTATATTTAATTATTCAACTAATAAATTCACTATTGTTGGCATACGAATAAACCTATTATTTTTGATAAGTCATAACCTTCATTAAATCTATAATCTTTTCTCAAGTACTCAAAATCTTATAGAGTTTTTAAGTTATTATACTAATAACTCTAATATAGTCAATTTGTCAATTTCCACTTTTCATTTTTATTATCATATATACCTATAATCTGCTACTAATTAAATATTGTTTTTGTACAGATTTATATTTTTTCTTTGATTTATGCTAATTAATTTCAGAACTTTACTATTTAACAATCTCAATGATAATTTTTTAGAAATGTTATTGTACCTGTTTTATTTGACTTAATTTCTTGATGTATTAGTTTTTCATCGAAATTATTAAATTATCTTCATGTTATGTTTCATATTTATATTGTTTAATTGACCAAAGAAGTTGTACCAATAAATCTGATTAGCTGTTCCATCCAAGTACGTTCCTTATATTATAAATTCATATTTCTCCTTATTACAACTAATATGAATATAACTAGAAATATAATAAAATATTATCAATGTTTATTTCAAAAGTAATGTTTAAATTTTACTATGTTCCTTTATATTTTAATACTACTATACATAAGTAAGGACAATGCTAAAATTTGATACATCATTTTCTTTTCTATTTATTCAACAAAATATTGTTAAAAATATATCATACAAACCCACTTCAACAACCAACAGCCATTATACATTTTAACAAAACTATTACCAAAGCTCTAACACTTCTTTTACCTTCTAATCTAGGCATATATCTACTAATGTATGAGGATACATTCACACAGTCCAATTTTAATAGACATAGTATTTAAACACATTTTTATGCAGTCAATATTGATAACACCCGCATCGGTGGCTGCATAATCTAAGGCATTGGTGGCCAACCTCTTTTTCTTGCATACCACTTTGTGCACACAAAATCTAAGGCGTGCCACTCCACCACAAAATCTTCAAACGAACCTTACCTTAGTACCACCACCATCTTTAGAAAAATACAGACAAACATTATTAGGCTCATTTAAAATTTGATAGTATAATATAGTATAAACAAACATTAGCTATAGCCTAATGTGCCTACCTCAATATTTTGCGAAGATTACTACATATACAAATGTATCTTAACAATGAATATATAAACATACACTGAGTTTCTTATACAACTTAAAAGGAAATTATTACAATGAGCCATCATTCGTCACCCAGACAATTTGAAGCTAAGGGTTTTCCCAACCTGGTACACAGCAATGGAAATACTTGTTAATGAGATTAATTATAAACGAACCGCTAAGAATAATAACGGCCTACATCTTTCAAAATTGGAGAATACTTGCATAATATAATTACATATAACCAGATATTATCACATCCTTTCTTACAAGAACATATACAGTTTATTCTTGTCATAGTAGACGAACACTTGCCTTAATTTTTGATATCCGACTCAGACGGACTAAGAGAACATAATGTGAAGGACAACCACAATACCTCCTCGTCCCAGCAGTCATCCTGGTGAGCAGGATTTGGAAGTGTTTGATGACATTGATGTTTAAGGCTGGAGAGCTTTGCGCAGGACCCCTCACAAATGCCGCATTTAAGTGACAAAATGGCGCCTGGAGTTGAAGCTAAAGAAGAAACACACTCAAGCGCTAGCGCTCTCGACTCACCGATAGCTCCGATTATGTCAGCAGAGTGCTACGCCGACAATTGGTATGACGCGTTGGTCAAAGAAAATTATGTCTTTGATTTTAACCGCGAGCTGTAACTGTATTGCTGACGTGCAAATGCGGGTACACATCACGCCGTAAGGATGTAGGGCAATAACGCTAATTACTTCACCGGGGCAGCTGCGGGTACACATTTCGTGCTGTAAGGGTTTCAAATCCCCTGGCACACTAAATGTAGGGAAGGCGCGCGCGCCATCCCCACATTTAGACGATGTGCCAGGGGATTTGAAACCCTTACAGCACGAAATGTGTACCCGCAGCTGCCCCGGTGAAGTAATTAGCGTTATTGCCCTACATCCTTACGGCGTGATGTGTACCCGCATTTGCACGTCAGCAATACAGTTACAGCTCGCGGTTAAAATCAAAGACATAATTTTCTTTGACCAACGCGTCATACCAATTGTCGGCGTAGCACTCTGCTGACATAATCGGAGCTATCGGTGAGTCGAGAGCGCTAGCGCTTGAGTGTGTTTCTTCTTTAGCTTCAACTCCAGGCGCCATTTTGTCACTTAAATGCGGCATTTGTGAGGGGTCCTGCGCAAAGCTCTCCAGCCTTAAACATCAATGTCATCAAACACTTCCAAATCCTGCTCACCAGGATGACTGCTGGGACGAGGAGGTATTGTGGTTGTCCTTCACATTATGTTCTCTTAGTCCGTCTGAGTCGGATATCAAAAATTAAGGCAAGTGTTCGTCTACTATGACAAGAATAAACTGTATATGTTCTTGTAAGAAAGGATGTGATAATATCTGGTTATATGTAATTATATTATGCAAGTATTCTCCAATTTTGAAAGATGTAGGCCGTTATTATTCTTAGCGGTTCGTTTATAATTAATCTCATTAACAAGTATTTCCATTGCTGTGTACCAGGTTGGGAAAACCCTTAGCTTCAAATTGTCTGGGTGACGAATGATGGCTCATTGTAATAATTTCCTTTTAAGTTGTATAAGAAACTCAGTGTATGTTTATATATTCATTGTTAAGATACATTTGTATATGTAGTAATCTTCGCAAAATATTGAGGTAGGCACATTAGGCTATAGCTAATGTTTGTTATACTATATTATACTATCAAATTTTAAATGAGCCTAATAATGTTTGTCTGTATTTTTCTAAAGATGGTGGTGGTACTAAGGTAAGGTTCGTTTGAAGATTTTGTGGTGGAGTGGCACGCCTTAGATTTTGTGTGCACAAAGTGGTATGCAAGAAAAAGAGGTTGGCCACCAATGCCTTAGATTATGCAGCCACCGATGCGGGTGTTATCAATATTGACTGCATAAAAATGTGTTTAAATACTATGTCTATTAAAATTGGACTGTGTGAATGTATCCTCATACATTAGTAGATATATGCCTAGATTAGAAGGTAAAAGAAGTGTTAGAGCTTTGGTAATAGTTTTGTTAAAATGTATAATGGCTGTTGGTTGTTGAAGTGGGTTTGTATGATATATTTTTAACAATATTTTGTTGAATAAATAGAAAAGAAAATGATGTATCAAATTTTAGCATTGTCCTTACTTATGTATAGTAGTATTAAAATATAAAGGAACATAGTAAAATTTAAACATTACTTTTGAAATAAACATTGATAATATTTTATTATATTTCTAGTTATATTCATATTAGTTGTAATAAGGAGAAATATGAATTTATAATATAAGGAACGTACTTGGATGGAACAGCTAATCAGATTTATTGGTACAACTTCTTTGGTCAATTAAACAATATAAATATGAAACATAACATGAAGATAATTTAATAATTTCGATGAAAAACTAATACATCAAGAAATTAAGTCAAATAAAACAGGTACAATAACATTTCTAAAAAATTATCATTGAGATTGTTAAATAGTAAAGTTCTGAAATTAATTAGCATAAATCAAAGAAAAAATATAAATCTGTACAAAAACAATATTTAATTAGTAGCAGATTATAGGTATATATGATAATAAAATGAAAAGTGGAAATTGACAAATTGACTATATTAGAGTTATTAGTATAATAACTTAAAAACTCTATAAGATTTTGAGTACTTGAGAAAAGATTATAGATTTAATGAAGGTTATGACTTATCAAAAATAATAGGTTTATTCGTATGCCAACAATAGTGAATTTATTAGTTGAATAATTAAATATACTAGTACACAGTTTGAACATATGTTGAGAAGAAATACATATTCTGTAATGTTTAAGATATTTAAACAGTGACAATGGAAAGATAATTAATAAAAAGGTTAAAATATTTGTCTAGGTTGTTATTCATGTACCTTACACATGTAAACAAATTAACAATATAAAATCTATATGAAACATATTAAAATTAAAGACATAATACAAAACTTATTTCACAAAATTATTAAAAGATTGTAAAGGATTTAATGTTAAAGACTTGTTATTCGAGTCAAATGGTTTCTAAAAACTTGCTTGTGTTAACTATCGAGACAAGATTAATTTTAGATTTAATGGAAATCAATAGATGTGTCATCCATGCTATATATTACTCAATTATGATATATTATAAATATAAAATCATATAAATAAGTAATTGATTTTTATGAAAGAAGCGTATACAAAAAGGAAAAGTTTGAATAATGTGTATTTCCTTATCTGTGTGGTTTTGATTCATCTCCTTGTATAATTGGTTGCTACTCTTGGCTGGGGGACGAGATGTTTTGGCGATTACGCCATCATCAGGTCTGAGACAAACCAATACAATAATAGTAAATATTAAGTTATGATAAAGTAACAAACTAAACAGATTCTGATGAAATCAAACTAGCAATTTGAGGATACACAGAGACATTAGCAAAAAACTGGTGTTAAAAAAGGTAATCGATTTGTAAAAATAAAATAAGAGGACGAAAATTATAAATATAAAAAGTTGAATATTATGAAAAAACACCCAAACTAGCAAGCTCTCCTTCAGATTGGGACTAAGATATTATTCCTGGTGTTAACACAGTGCAATAGATTTATGTGCAGTTAATTGTTAATTTTATAACCTTTGTGATTGGTGTTCTAGAAAAGACCAAGTGACCAACGTAGACATTTTTGGGAAAGATAAGAGTTAATATGTGAGATGTCGCTAGTGTGTCAGTCGTTTGTTTGTTTGCTGTTGAATATATATAGAGAAAAATGAAAATAAAATAAATTGTTTTTGTTTAGAATGAAAATATAGTACAAAAGGAGAATAAATGTAGGCTCTTATCTTCTTTGAACTGACCCAAACAGGTCTAAACTATGATGGTAGGAGGGCCGGGTTTTTAGGATGGGACTTATTTGAGTTTTTGATTTTCGCATATTGTGGGAGGTTCTTGATTATATTGATAAGGGATTGGTTCTTGAAACTTGTTTGTTCGTTAAAAATAATATTGTGATGAAGAGTAGCATTATAAATATGAAGGTTTTCAGCGATACTCATTTTTGGACCTTTGGTGGAAGGTTGAAAAAGTGTCATGCATTTGTTAATGGGTGTTGGTTGATGAGCTGAGGTTTTCAGGTATTCAGACAATTTATATTTTATTCTATTCTATTTAAAGTCACTTAAGTGCTCAGCATAACGCATAGAAAGTGCCCCTCCAATATTTCGTATGTATGTAGCATTACATTCACAAGTTAGTTTATAGATTCAACTTTTGTTGTATTTATTTTGGTTATTGAGATTGGAGTTGGTTAGAGGTTTTTTTTTGATTGGAAGGATTTCAACCTTCAGACTATTTAAAGTTTAGACCTCCTAGTCTTTCAAGACTGAAATCATCGGATTCATAAAGACACTGTTACATATTTTAGAATCTAGCTATTTGTTATTTTTATTGTTTAGTAGTTATATAATTATCCATTTCCGATTAACTGTAGATTTTAAATTGGTGGTGATTGCATTGGAGCTACCCAGAAAGTAGGCAAAAAATCTGAGAGTGAAGAATTATAAAAATATATAGATATAATTGTATTTATTTATTTTTAGGTTTAGTAAGAAAGGAACTGTAATTAATACAACCCTTTCTTCTTAAGCATGAAAAACCACACTAAATTTACCCAAACATCTAGTTTAGTTTAATCATTTTAATTAAAGTTATTAAATGTCTAATAACACAAAAAGAAATATTTAACCTCTCAAGTTGATTTGGTATTGTCACAGACAGGCTTTAAACCTAGATCATTGTAACAGTCAATAAATAAATAATATTTGTTCTACTATCGAATTGTATGTTGAAAACTAGATTTCCTAACATTTAATAATTTGTTATTATAAAATGTCATATACAAGAGAAAATAAATGCTTTCTATTTATTCACACAAATAAAAGTATACATGGATATTTATTTACAACCATGAAGATATATTTACACAAATAGAAAATTTAGAAATTTTGTTCACACCATGAAATATTTATTTATTCATTAGTGTACCTGCTTGAGGAGCTCCCATTAAATAAATAAAGAAACTGTATTATTGATAATGTTAAAGAGTTCCTCCGGTGTGTGCTAAATAATGGTAGCGCAGTTCTGATTCTCTCTAACGTAGGGAGGTGTCCGAACAGGAGGCAAAATAATAACATTTTCTTACTAGTTTTTATTTTATTTTATTGACAATCACCAATTAATTTAAAACATTCATAGAATGCAACAACAACAACGAACGCGTCTAGTTTTTAAATTCACTTTTAAACATAACACTTTGTCCTCCAAGATAAATCATACAGCGTGGTTTAGATTTAAATCGCTTAAAATTCAAATAATAGACAGACTTTGGAAGGAAGACGTTACCGAAACTGCCCAGACCGAGTATGTAGTCATTGGGCGTTTCACCTATAATTGAAACGTTTGAATAAGTTTTGTGGATTGTTAAATCCTCGAGATTTACGGGTTCTTTGGACTTTGCCTCCTCCTCCGTTGGTGGTGGGCACGCGGCTGACTCTGTCTGTGAATATTCTGCTGACTCTGCTGTCTGGTAGAGAGACGACTCTGACTCCGGCGTCCTGTAGACAGACGACTCTTGCTGTGGCGGGTATGCCGGGGGTGAGGTCGCTGGTTGAGGCGTCGTGAAGGGTGGTGGCGGGTGGTATGGAGCGCGGAAGGGTTGTAGCAGCCTGGGCAAAACGGCCACAATGTCCCCTTTGCGGAAATTGTATACAGCGCATGTAGTATCGCACAGGTAAGACTCTTCGATTCTTTCGTAAGGTCGTACTTCGGTCGCTCTTATCGTGTGACAGGTAGAGTCGCAAAACTCTATGTAGCCTCGATCATGTGGTACACCTCTGTCGTAATTTACTACTTTGTAATTTACATGTCTATCGCTCACAGCCACACTGTGAATATTTTCTGCCGTCATATAGGCACGACCCGCAATTGTATGACCCACAAACATTATATTAATATAGCCGATTCTAAGCATGGTGAGCGTACTGGATGGTTTGGCCGTGTATTGCTTGACTCTTAAACGCGTTCAAAGTTCACAACGGTGGGTGCACCTGGTTTTACTCCGGCACAGGTGAATACCAGAGTCTCGTTATTCAGCTCGCACACGTCTTCATCTGTTAGAGTACCGAAACGACAGGGTAGAAATACACAAACCTCACCATTCAGATAGGCTATTACGCGTCTCCCGAACTTTGTATCGACCACTTTTAATTTATCCACCGAGTACTTTTGATCGACAATTAGATCGCTCAATTTTACGGTCGGCACGGCGTCAACAATATTTACCAGCTGCTTTAACTTGTCCATCTTGATCCCGGTTTTAAATAGACGATCAAATGATGTCCCCCTTATATATCCCCTCCCTACCCGGTTGTTTGTGACAGCTAGAGTCAAGGTTTTGAGTTTCTCCTTGTCTGGAAAGGCTTTTGCAATGCTCTCCGAGGGGCTATAGACCGGTTTTGTTATGAAGGAACTTTTTAAAAATATAGACCGTTTTCGATATGAACGGATTCCTTCTAAACTCTGCGACTAACCGTTGAACGCCCTGGGGTTACCAACAGGATATTCCGACAATAACAACTCGTTCTAGTGATGTTTCAAGTAGTAAATGGAGATTGTAAGATAACATATTCTATAGTCCCCAGCCACGCCTGCTGCTCTAGAGTCTATGGTCCCCGCCAAAGTTGTTGCAGGCGCTGTAGGTGGGAGGGCTTCCTGATAATTAATCATAATATCCGTGTTTTATTCACTCCCCCGTGCGCCGATCGATCATCGATCACCAATTACCAATCATAGGGGGGAAGGAACTTTTTTTAAAATATAGACAGTTTTTTATATGAAGGGATGTAGTTAGTTCTCGCCAGGGATGTTGCTTGTCCATCCCCAAGAACAACAACATCGAGATACAATAGGCCGTTTTTGGTATGAAGGGATAAGACGGTTGTAGGGGAAGGGGATAAAGTGTTTTGAGTTGAGGGACGGACCGTTATCGATATCAAGGGATTTTTTTTTAGTTACGTCTAATAATATCCGTGTTTTATTAGACACTACCACCAGGGAACAAAGTTACGTGAACTAGCCTGAGTGCCCGACGCCACGGCCTGCATGTTCCCCCGTGTGCTAGCCCCCTCTCAAATGTGGTGTGCATGGTCTGAGTTCAAATCTCGCTTGTCCATCCCCCAACATGTCTGGGGGTGGACGCTACCACCAGGTAACGTGAACTAGCCTGAACGCACGACGCCGCGGACTGCATGTTCCACCATACATTAATAATCAAAAGGTGCGACTAAAGTGGCAAGTTAACCTACAATAGAGTATAGATTTTTTTGCCGGAGGATGTTTACGAATTACTCACAATAACAACGCGTCACTAATATAGTACGATTTCCATATAAACGCTATGAATGTGTTACATATAAGCAGTTTTGGATATAAAGGGCTGTACCGAGGGGTCGTTTGCTTTGTTACACAACCACAAACCCTCACGAAGTCCTCGTCAAGGCTATTGGGAGGCAATCAACATATCCAAGGTGACTGGAGGGCTATAGACCGGTTTTCATATGAACGGATTTTTTTTTAGTTACGTCTAATAATATCCGTGTTTTATTAGACGCTACCACCAGGGAACAGAGCTTGAACCGGGGGTTACCCCCGCGGGGAAAGAAAATGGTCTATATGATCACGTTGGTTACAAACTTGTTCAAGGTCAAATAAACATATCCAAGGCGTCTGGAGGTCTATAGACCGGTTTTTAGTTACGTCGAATAAATATATATTTTTTGTAATATCCGTGTTTTATTCACTCCCCCGTGCGCCGTCATAATATCCGTGTTTTAAACCCTCTCGATAATCGATAATCCATCACCAATTATCCATTATTGAAAATCGATTCGATCACTTCCACGGACTATATGTTTACAATGCCGGGGATGAAGGAGGTCTCAGTTCAAATCTCTCCCCCAGCACACATCAATAATCAAAAGGTGCGACTCAGTTAAGCTACTATAGAGTATAGTTTTTTTTTTTTTTTTGCCCTTCCTACAGAAAATGGTCTATAGTAACCTTCCACGGACTATATGTTCACTTGTTATTGTGGAACAAGGATGTTTACGAGTTATGTTCAAGGTTAAATTGGGGCGACAGGGCGAGAACACTACTATCCTCTTTTAAAAATTTAAAAATAGAGAGAAAGAAGACCATAGAAATTGATGGTATTATATTCTTGCAAAATAATTGTTTCCTCTTATTTAACATCATGATTGGGACTTGTATAGAAGTTTCATTTAATGCAAATTCTAAACAAATTGTGGGAGGCACAAATTTTCGACTTGGATTTTTAAATAAAACATTTGTATTCAGCAAGAGTGGAACTTATATTTCATAGGAATGGTTGTGTATTACAACCCCTCCCTTCAGGGTATGGGGGATGTTATCTTAATACTGCTGTGGGGAAGTAGTCATATGTGTTACAGGCAATGCGAGCTGCATACTTCATGGCGGAGCTACAATATGTGTCACTAGAAACAAACCTCTGGTCTCCGCTGCATTATTCTAGGCCGGGGGAGACACCAGATACTGTCAAGACTGAAAAAACAATAGACATGTTTGCACTACACTCCAATTTTCATTAAAAGGGACTTATTTGACTGCTCGAAAAGTTTATACATCCACTTTCATGTCTTGATACACCAGGTTTTGGGATCTGATGCTCTCACTTTTGATAATATAATAGTTTCAATAAACCTACCTTTAAAGTAATAATAATATTGAAAACAATGTTATTAATTTTGAGCAGATAAATGTTTTGTAATTTTTAAAAGATCTTTATATTTTTATATTATATAAAATGCACTCTCAATATCGTGAAATGCGGATGGAAAAAACACAGGGATAAATTAAATTTTTAAAACTATCTCCGAGAGCATCATTTTAAATTCGACCTCCTTTGTTATAAATTATCTGGGTTATTACGCGCCTTATGACATAGAATATATTAATATAATATATTAATTCTTATTATATATTATATAATTATTATACCAATGGTGCGAGTAATTTTACTGAACCAATCAATATTATTTTCTAGTACAATAGAAAGTCTGTCCTTTCTTTGCCTGTGTTCTTGTTTGTTACCATTGGTGGTTCTAGTCCAGTGTTCGGCCATCTTTACAGGCCTCACTAAATTCACAAACCTACTAAAGGTCCCGTGATTAACTATTATTCTTACATCCTATATCGACTCCTTAAATTCACTCTTTCCTCAATACTGGTTTCCTCCACAAATAAATGTAACCATGTAGTTGGCTGCTTCCTCCTCCCTCATTGTGGGGAGTGAAAGTACCATAAAATTGGCTGCTTCCTTCTCCCCCGTTGTGGGGATTGAGAATATCATGATTTTGCTGCTTCCTCTTTCCCCATTGTGTGGAGTGAGAGTACCATATAGTTGTCTTCTTCCTCCTCCTCCTTTGTGGGGAGGGATAGTACCTTGAAGTTGGCTGCTTCCTCCTCCCCCGTTGTGGGGAGTGAGAATATCATGATTTGGCTGCTTCCTCCTCCCTCATTGTGATGAGTGAGAGTACCATGTAGTTGGCTGCTTCCGCCTCTCCCATTGTGGGGAGTAAGATTAACTTGAATTTGGCCTCTTCCTCGTTCCCCATTGTGGGGAGTGAGAGTACCATGAAGTTGGCTGCTTCCTCCTCCCCCATTGTGGGGAGTGAGAATATCATGATTTGGCTGCTTCCTTCTCCCTCATTGTGGGGAGTGAGAGTACCATGTAGTTGGCTGCTTCCTCCTCCCCCATTGTGGGGAGTGAGAGTACCATGTAGTTGGTTGCTTACTCCTCCCTCATTGTGGGGAGTGAGAGTACCATGAATTTGGCGTCTTCCTCCTTCCCCATTGTGGGGAGTGAGAATATCATGATTTGGCTGCTTCCTCCTCCCTCACTGTGTGGAGTGAGAGTACCATGTAGTTAGCTTCTTCCTCCTCCCCCATTGTGGGGAATGAGAGTACCATGATTTGGCTGCTTCCTCCTCTTTCATTGTGGGGAGTGAGATTACCATGTAGTTGGCTGCTTCCTCCTCCCTCATTGTAGCAGTGCTGCTGAAAGTACCTGTAGTTGCTAGCTTATGGCTGCTTCCTCCTCCCCCATTGTGGGGAGTGAGAGTACCATGTAGTTAGTTTTTACCTCCTCCCCCATTGTGGGGAGTGAGAGTACCATGTATTTGGCTGCTTCCTCCTCCCCATTGTGGGGAGTGAGAGTACCATGTAGTTGGTTGCTTACTCCTCCCTCATTGTGGGGAGTGAGAGTACCATGATTTGGCTGCTTCCTCCTCCTTTCCCCATTGTGGGGAGTGAGAATACCATGATTTGGCTGCTTCCTCCTCCCCATTTGTGGGAGTGAGAAGTACCATGATTTGGCTGCTTCCTCCTCTTTCATTGTTGGAGTGATATACCATATGTAGTTGGCTGCTTCCTCCTCCCTATTGTGTGGAGTGAGAATATCATGATTTGGCTGCTTCCTCCTCCCCCGTTGTTGGAAGTGAAACTATTATGTAGTTGGCTGCTTCCTCCTCCCTATTGTGGGGGTGAGATACCATGATTTGGATGCTTCCTCCTCCCCCGTTGTGGGGAGTGAGATACATGATTGGCTGCTTCCTCCTCCTCACTGTGGGGGTGAGAATATCATGATTTGGTCTGCTTCCTCCTCCCATTGTGGGGAGGGAGAGTACATTAAATTGGCTGATCCTCCTCCCTCACTATGGGGAGTGAGAATATCATGAATTTGGTGCTTCCTCCTCCCTTCTGTGGGGAGGTAGAGTATCATGTAGTTGGTTGCTATTCCCTCCTCCCTCACTGTGGGGGTGAGAATATCATGATTTGGCTGCTTCCTCCTCCCCATTGTGGGAGTTAGAGTACCATTAAATTGGCTGATTCCTCCTCTTCCACTTGGGGAGTGAGAATATCATTGAATTTGGTTGCTTCCTCCTCCCTATTGTGGGCAGTGAGAGTACCATGTAGTTGGCTGCTTCCTCCTTCCCTATTGTGGGGAGTGAGAGTACCATGTAGTTGGCTGCTTCTTCCTACCCCGTTGTGGGGAGTGAGAGTACCATGAAGTTGGCTTCTTCCTCCTCCTCCATTGTGGGAAGTGAGAGTACCATGTAGTTGGCTGCTTCCTCCTCCCTCATTGTAGGGAGTGAGTGTACCATGTAGTTGGCTTCTTCCTCCTCCCTCATTGTGGGGAGTGAGAGTATCATGATTTGGCTGCTTCCTACTCCCCCATTGTAGGGAGTGAGAGTACCATGTAGTTGGGTGCTTCCTCCTCCCCCGTTGTGGGGAGTGAGAGTACCATGTAGTTGGCTGCTTCCTCCTCCCTCACTGTGGGGAGTGAGAATATCATGATTCGGCTGCTTCTTCCTTCCCATGTGTGGGGAGTGAGAGTACCATGAAGTTGGCTTCTTCCTCCTCCTCCATTGTGGGAAGTGAGAGTACCATGTAGTTGGCTGCTTCCTCCTCCCTCATTGTAGGGAGTGAGTGTACCATGTAGTTGGCTGCTTCCTCCTCCCCCATTGTGGGGAGTGAGAGTACCATTAAATTGGCTGATTCTTCCTCTTTCACTATGGGGAGTGAGAATATCATGAATTTGGTTGCTTCCTCCTCCCCTATTGTGGGCAGTGAGAGTACCATGTAGTTGGCTGCTTCCTCCTCCCCTATTGTGGGGAGTGAGAGTACCATGTAGTTGGCTGCTTCTTCCTCCCCCGTTGTGGGGAGTGAGAGTACCATGAAGTTGGCTTCTTCCTCCTCCTCCATTGTGGGAAGTGAGAGTACCCTGTAGTTGGATGCTTCCTCCTCCCTCATTGTAGGGAGTGAGTGTACCATGTAGTTGGCTTCTTCCTCCTCCCTCATTGTGGGGAGTGAGAGTATCATGATTTGGCTGCTTCCTACTCCCCCATTGTAGGGAGTGAGAGTACCATGTAGTTGGGTGCTTCCTCCTCCCCCGTTGTGGGGAGTGAGAGTACCATGTAGTTGGCTGCTTCCTCCTCCCTCACTGTGGGGAGTGAGAATATCATGATTCGGCTGCTTCTTCCTTCCCATGTGTGGGGAGTGAGAGTACCATGAAGTTGGCTTCTTCCTCCTCCTCCATTGTGGGAAGTGAGAGTACCATGTAGTTGGCTGCTTCCTCCTCCCTCATTGTAGGGAGTGAGTGTACCATGTAGTTGGCTTCTTCCTCCTCCCTCATTGTGGGGAGTGAGAGTATCATGATTTGGCTGCTTCCTACTCCCCCATTGTAGGGAGTGAGAGTACCATGTAGTTGGCTGCTTCCTCCTCCCCATGTGTGGGGAGTGAGAGTATCATGATTTGGCTGCTTCCTACTCCCCCATTGTAGGGAGTGAGAGTACCATGTAGTTGGGTGCTTCCTCCTCCCCCGTTGTGGGGAGTGAGAGTACCATGTATTTGGCTGCTTCCTCCTCCCTCACTGTGGGGAGTGAGAATATCATGATTTGGCTGCTTCCTACTCCCCCGTTTGGGGTGTGAGAGTACCATGTAGTTGGCTGCTTCCTCCTCCCCGTTGTGGGAAGTGAGAGTACCATGTAGGTGGCTGCTTCCTCCTCCCTCACTGTGGGAAGTGAGAGTACCATGTAGTTGGCTGCTTCCTCCTCCCCCGTTGTGGGGAGTGAGAGTACCATGAAGTTGGCTTCTTCCTCTTCCCCCGTTGTGGGAGTGAGAGTACCATGAAGTTGGCTTCTTCCTCCTCTCTCATTGTGGGAAGTGAGAGTACCATGTAGGTGGCTGCTTCCTCCTCCCTCACTGTGGGAAGTGAGAGTACCATGTAGTTGGCTGATTCCTCCTCCCCCGTTGTGGGGAGTGAGAGTACCATGTAATTGGCTGCTTCCTCCTCCCCCGTTGTGGGGAGTGAGAGTAACATGTAGTTGGCTTCTTCCTCCTCCCCCATTGTTGGGAGTGAGAGTACCATGTAGTTGGCTGCTTCCTCCTCCCCCGTTGTTGGGAGTGAGAGTACCATGTAGTTGGCTGCTTCCTCCTCCCCCGTTGTTGGGAGTGAGTGTACCATGAAGTTGGCTGCTTCCTCCTCCCTCACTGTGGGGAGTGAGAATATCATGTAGTTGGCTGCTTTCTCCTCCTTCATTGTGGGAGTGAGAGTACCATGTAGTTGTCTGCTTCCTCCTCCCCCGTTGTGGAGAGTGAGAGTACCATGATTTGGCTGCTTCCTCCTCCCTCATTGTAGGGAGTGAGTGTACCATGTAGTTTGCTTCTTCCTCCTCCCTCATTGTGGGGAGTGAGAGTACCATGTAGTTGGCTGCTTCCCCCTCCCCATTGTGGGGAGTGAGAGTACCATGTATTTGGCTGCTTCCTCCTCCCCCGTTGTGGGGAGTGAGAGTACCATGAAGTTGGCAGCTTCCTCCTCCCCTTTTGCGGGAGTGAGAGTACCATGTAGTTGGCTTCTTCCTCCTCCCTCATTGTGGGGAGTGAGAGTACCATGTATTTGGCTGCTTCCTCCTCCCCCGTTGTGGGGAGTGAGAGTACCATGAAGTTGGCTGCTTCCTCCTCCCCCATTGTGGGGAGTGAGATTACCATGTAGTTGGCTGCTTCCTCCTCCCTCACTGTGGGGAGTGAGAATATCATGATTCGGCTGCTTCTTCCTCCCCCGTTGTTGGGAGTGAGAGTACCATGATTTGAATTCTTCCTCCTCCCTCATTGTAGGGAGTGAGAGTACCATGTAGTTGGCTTCTTCCTTCTCCCCCATTGTGGGGAGTGAGAATATCATGATTTGGCTGCTTCCTCCTCCCCCATTGTGGGGAGTGAGAATATCATGATTCGGCTGCTTCCTCCTCCCTCATTGTGGGTAGTGAGACTACCATGTAGTTGTTTGCTTCCTCCTCCCCCACTTGTAACAAACTGTATAATGGTCCGTAACATGGGGCTGTACTCACCACCGCCTTGTGAATGGGGCACTCCGGAGCATAACGACACTCTCCACCAAGGCAAGTACAACGTGAACTCAAGCGAGGCCGAACTCCATACCCCGCTCGTGATAGTTGCCATGCCTACAATAAACAAAGACTGAGTCTGACCAGGGTAGTGTCTGGCTCCGGCTGTGGAATTTTCCTATCACCTTAGTTCTGTGTCACCCTTCCCACGACCAGAGCGTTGCTCACCTCCCTTCTTTTGTTTGTTTTTCTCCACGCAGCTTCCCCCTTTTTGTGAATTTGCCTAAGTTGGTGTGCTATAAATTGCTTGTAACTTTAGGCTATTTACTCATTGTACCACTGGCGTTTATAAAGTGAGGGCGCTGACTTAAATCATCTCTAGGGCATGAACTTCAAAATTCAGTTTCGATATCATTGTTTGTGTGTGTGTGGGGGGGGGGTTTGGCTTTACGAAATTATCGTTTGGAATTAACTTTAAAAATGTGGATTTGGAAATATATCGTGGAATTGTTGCGAGTTTATTTAATTGTAAATATGTAGGTTTTTTACCGGCGCGCTCTAACTATTTATATGACGATTAATTAGTTTACGTTGATTAATTTGCTGACTTTGGGGCCTCAGGTGCACTGACTAAACTAAAAATATGGTTCTCTTATTTGATATACTAAAATGAATATTTAATGACGTTTATTGATACGTCTGGTCAACGTATAGGTTTCTTATTGGTTAAACTAAAGTCAATATTTAATGGCGTTAGTGATACGTCTAGTCAACATATAGTTCTATTGTTTGTTAAACTGAACTAACATTTAATGGCGTTTATTAACATAGATGATTACATCAAATTGCTCTCAGCTGTTAGGTTCAGATATTTTCTATTAGCGTTATTGACAGAGACAATTATATTAAATTGTGCCAAGCTGTTATGTTTTGATATAAACAAAGTTATGGGTGATAACTTTTTAGTAACGGCCTTAGAATGGCCAAGTTTAACGAGTGTATAGAAAAATCCTTTTTCTTGAGAGCTTGTGATGCTCCAACCTATTTTTCTGTTGATGTTATAATAATGTATAGTCTGGGCTGATTCTCAGCAGCTTATGGGTTTTACATTTAAATATACATATAGCGAGGTTATTATTTCAGCAAAGCCACTTGTCTTGTTGTTTTTGAACACCAGACGTTAAATTGGTCAAATCAATATTTTTGTTCTTGAAACGATGATGTACTGTCTATACTTCAGAATTAACTTAGTAAACAAATAAATAAACAATCTGGTTTCTCTTGTGACTCCTGGGATATTGCTTCCTCCCCCCCCCCCCCCAATCTGTGGGGAGTGAGAGTACCATTAAGTTGTCTGCTTCCTCCTCCTTTTGTGAACACATCATTTGAAAACCTACCGAGCTGAAAAGAGCTATCTTGTGTTAGACTAGCGACTGATAACGGGGTGATCACTGTTCTAATCCGGTTTGTTATATTGATAGTAGTTTTGATCCAAATGGGTTAACACTCTCCTTCCACGCAAATGCGGGTATATTACCTCTAAAATGCTTCCTTCCTTATCTCTATCCCAGTAAAGCAATTATGTTATATTCGTATAACCTCAACAGTAAGTAAGGTGCGGTGATAAACACAAAATTGCCACTATAAACATATGGATATTTAAATGTGAGGGGCAAACTTCACGGCCGTTAGATTCATTCTTCTGAATGTTATTTATTAATAACTTGCTGTCCGACGCCTTAGCTCAGTAGGTATAGTGTCTGCTTACCAATATAAAGGTCCTGGGTTCGATTCCCGGCATGGCCGAACAGTTTGTTTTTGATGATAGTGATAAAGACAAATGAAATGATAAATTAACGCAAGGGGACTGGATGTTGAGTGTGTTCTAGATTTAATTTAGTATTCAGGTCATGTGCTGATATAATCAGTTGGTTCAGAAAGTACACGTTAAATACCCCTTGGTCCGAACCAAGATGATCTACCGATGAAATATTGTGGTTCCTCCCGTCCCAGGTTTGTTTTAACCAACCATTTAAAGGGTGTTGTTTGTTTATCTTTCCTGAGGAAAGCATTAACTTCTTTCTAATGTTTAATGTTTGTACCAAAAAACTAAGTACGATTGGTCATACCTCCAAGTAGCCAAATGCTCCATTCAACGCCATAGATAAAATTAGAGAATAAATGTTCTAGATCATTGGTGGGCAAACCCAAATGCCTCAGATTTGATTCTCGTATATGGGCTGAAAATTATCAAGATATTGTATGGGTTTTTAATAATTGATTTACATTTTCAACATACTTTTGAAATTGTATGGAAGCCCTATAATTTTAAATAAAATTAACGGTACGACATTTTTTTAATTATAATTATTATTTGATACAAATATTCCACTTGCTTTTTATTTTTATTAAAATATTTTAATTATTACATATTTACACAAATTTATAAATAGATGATATTAGGTATGTACTTGTTATTTCATTCGCTTTTTCCTAGATTGTAGTATATTTTAAAATAAAAAGTGACATTAAGTTGTATCATCATTATTATTGTAAATTGTGCTATATTTGTTGTAGTATAGTTGATTTTTTCTTGTAACTTTACGGTCATTAATTTTTATTTTATTTCTTATATATTCAAACCTCTTCTAACATAGTAAAATAATAGCTTTTAAAAATACTATATTATATACTTCCTTAAAAATTGGTCAAAATAGCATCAAATTTCCATTAAAATAGCTACTAGAATCATCAAAATTTTTAAAAATGCTGTGGTAGGGCACGGATCCCCCTTCCTCTTGGTCTGTTGACATCCCCCCATCTCACATCGCAACCTATGGCACAGTAAGCGATAGCTCCTTCTACATCAACAAGAACAAACGAACCCGTCTCGGTGACCGAATGGTAGAAGGCGCTACTCTCACAGCAAACTAGAAGATCAAGGCTCACACACAAATGCGGGTATACTTACTATAAATAAACCTTCCTCATCCCTATACACATTTGTGTAATTAGTGCATAAGCGTACTACCCAAAGGGGTAATAAAACGCCGTGATAAAAAATTAACATACAAATGTTTCTCCATCGAAATACTTCCGTGGTACTTCATCCCTTTGACAGATGAACAATCCATGTGAACATGTTGTCAAACAGGAAAAGTCATGTGATCAGATTAAATAATTGGTGTTCAAAGTTCGCGAGATGTCACAGAACCTTAAAGATATGATCCGATGATACAATTCCGTTCTTGCCATGGTCAGTCAGTACTTCCGCCAAACTAAAGGAAACTACTTCACATCCGAATTCATGACACAATCTACGACCATAGATCACCTCCACCAGCTCCAGACTAAGTTTGGCCAAGACAGGAGTCCCAACACCGAGTGAACGAGGCAGCAAACTCAAATTGCTATAAACAATTTATTCATGCCTCAATTTAGAGAAATTATTCAGTCGAAAATGTTTGGTCGAATATATAAGAGAATGATTCACGTGATGAGAGATACACAACAACATCAATAACATTATTACGTATGTACAGTACAGGCCAATAATACAGACTCACGCCGATACAATTACCTAACTTCTGACGTAACTGCAATATTCGTTTCAAATAGGTATACTTATTTTATTGGCTCATAAATACTCATTATAATATTTGTTTTAACACTAATTTTGTTTTCCTGAGTTCAATATTACGCTGGTTTCACTAGTAATGATAATATTATATTATAAATATATATAATAATCAAATTCTATAATTTATAAGTTTAAGAAATTATAAAATTATATTATAAAGACTAAACAAACAATAAATAATAAATCATTTACATCGCTTACTTTTACATAAATTAATTGTCATTTAATTAATTTAGAACCCCATCTTGGAAAAAAATTAGAAAGTTTAAATAATACTTTTAACTCCTCCTTTTCTAATCTTGAACAAGATTTGGGGGCAGCTAAGGGAATTTTCCCGAAGTTCTCTACTTCCCACCAACCCACACTAGAAAGGGTTCCTTTATAATGTCGCACGATCAATCAGCTGTGCGGATTATGGACCACACCGAAGACACACCATTAATCTCCCGAGTCGATATAAGGGCATCATAGTGGTTTTATTCGTCTGATCTCTTTTCCCCTTGGAGTTGTGATGTAAAGATATGGGATTGGCTAGTTAATATATTATTCCAACAACAGCAGACTCTCGACAGTTGAGTGGGGCCAGGCCGATCTCAAGACATAAACAACTCTAATTACATGAAAAATTTGGAAAAAAAGTTACCTAGCAATAATAAGTTTGAGTGTAGAAAGTAATATATTAATATATATTCTTATATAATGTACCAAAAATATTTTTTCATAAAAATAACATATTGTTAGAACTAAAATAAACGCTCTGTTATTTTATTAATATCGTTGATTTGCCATAAAGACTCGCATCGTTCATCATGTGTAAAAGGACATCTGCTAGGAGTATTCCAGCTTTGGACGATTGTGAATCCAACCTACTCTACTGTATATTCACTGTCTATTTTCAAGAAGCAAACTGATGTATATGTCCAATGAATGTTTCTGCTTTATAGCACGTATACAAATCCTCACCCTGTCTATGGAGAACGGTGTTCTTATTCTGATTATATCTCAACTATCATGAATGATAATAAAATATTTATTGTGCCAAATCTAAGGTATCAATATGACAAACAATAATTCCAGACCCAAAATTTAATAAAACCATTGAATAATTAGATAAAAAATTATATATAATATTAATAAATGTGTTTGAGCTTCAAACTTGATGCAATTATTTATGTACGTTAGAAAATAAGATGTATTAGCAACCCTGTAGGCAGTAACGGGGTATTGGAGGGTCAATAACCTGTTAACCAGGAAATTGTGAGAGTCGCCGCCAGCAACAATAGCGTCCTAAAAGCTATTAAGGAGGGGTGGCTTTCTTTCCTTGTTTTGGACCGCGCTAACGTCCGGGGGACAGTTAGGTTCGTCCATGTTGGGTCTTCTGGACCAATGGGAGTATTTTTTCCAAATATTTAAAATATAGTATCTGTTGAGTCGAGTAGGAGACGCAGTACTCTGGTCTCACCGGGCTACGGCCAAGGACGCTCCCAGGTGAATTATGAGGTGTCATATTTTGTGAACTTTAAACGACACCTCGCGTTAGTCGCTAGGTTAGTCGCCGCGGATATAATTAGAATAAAAAAGATAATAATCAGGCGTGATAGCGCGTAGTATTTATATTATATTACGGCTAAGCAGGGGATATGGTAATTCTCCTTAAATCGGTTGACGGCTACTCTCACACTAAATAAGACGCGTGACGTGTATCGAGTGCATTGCTAAAATAAACTAAAATATATGATTTCTTTAATTAATTTAACCCAATATACGATCACTACAAGGTTTTATATTGAAAGAAGATAAACATTCAGTCCGTGTATCCCTCATTATATTTGCGAAGCCGGTACGGTCATCTACAGGCTGGCCACGAAGGTGTTAGCGGAGGTCCGTTTCTGCGCGTAACAAACTATTACTTGAGAAGGAAACTTAATTTTTTAACTAGGCTGAGAATAGTGAATCACATCAGGGAGAATGGTTTGCATCCTAGAAGCTATGGTGCGAGACAGTATTTTAACATTAAGTAAAGTAATTGGTCTCCAATTATGTATCAAAGTCCTATCCCAACCCTTGGGAAGTAAAATAAGAACAGATTTATTCATTGACGATGGTATCTTACCAGATTCCAAAGCAACATGTATCATCTTTAAAAATATATGTGCGATTTCCTTCCAAAAACATTGATAGAACTCACATGTAGACCATCATATCCGGGAGATTTATTTTTATTGAGTGCAAGAACTGCTTCCGTCAACTCCTCCAAGGAAATGTCAGAGTCACACACATCCTTTTGATCTTCAGATATGGCGGGAAGACCATTATACAGTTCTGGCACTTCAACACACGTTACTACGCGTGAAGAAAAATGTTTCCTAAAATGTTCACAAATTTCATTTGGGTCGGACGTGATTTGTCGTTTATATTCAGAGATGCTAAAGAAAGATGGGCAGGACGTTGTCTAAACGGTGTAAGAAACTCGGGGGCTTGTGTATCCATATATCGAGAACGCTCAACAGATTGAATGTCAATGGCCATACGACAGTACAGTTTTCTAATATCTGCTTCACAAAGACGAAGAAAGTCATTTTCATCTGCCGTCAAAATACCTTTGGATTGAATTTGCCGAGCCATAACTTCCAATTCACTAATTTCCGCATAAACAATTTTGAACTTGTCCACAGAGAATCGCATAGAAACTTCACGCACTTCTGACTTAAACTCGTCCCACCACAGCAATGGGTTCTTACTATGGTACATATGTTCTGAATAAAAACTGGCAATATTACTGATAATTAATTTGTACTGTTCATCCTCTAACAATTGTATATTGAGCCTCCAGTATGCTGTCTACGCTTTTTTGCATAAACTTGAAGCAAACAAATACACCCAGAGTGGTCAGAAAAAGATGGAACTATTTTGGTTGTATAGCAAAAAAATTCAAGCTAGGGTTTACATAAATGCGGTCTAACCGTGATCGAGGCACATTTTTAATGTATGTGAAACCTCTTTTATCAGGATGAGCGGTTTTCCATACATCAGACAATTTATTAAGTAAAACTAGGCGTTGAAGGGCCTGGCTAAGCGCTAGTCTGGTGTCAGTACAATTAATCCTGTCTTCTGGTAGAAGCGTTACGTTCCAATCACCGGCCAAAAACATATTCTCTAAGACTCCAAGGCGTTGTAAGTATCGTGTTAAAGCCCCGACCACAAAGATGGCATGAGTATTATCTTGAGGCATATATATAAATTAACAAAATGATAAATTTTACCAAACATTCTTAATACTACAACATGTGCATATCCTGGTTCCAATACAGTACGTCTCATAACCTCATGCTTTATAGATGATCTTATTGCAATTAATACACCAGAGCTAGCTTGAATTGACGGGGCGATAAAAAAAGGTAAAATCTGCCAAGGTATATGACGTAGGTGGTGAGCTCATGTTAGTTTCCTGAACATACAAAATATCCGCTCTTTACCGTTTTGAGTACATAGAAAGCATGTACTGTTTGCCATCACTGTTTAGACCCCGTGCATTAAGAGTTAAAGCACAAATCATGAAAAATAAAGAAAGGTAGAAACACATTGTTCTTTTATATCAATTAATCATTAAATAATATTGGAACTTAATAATCTGCTTCTTGCAGGAACTTAATCAAACGCAACAATCGTCGTCTCAAATTGTGACTTCGGACACAGGATAACGAATCATGCAACATTTCTGCTAGGTCCTTATAGTTGGTTGTAAACTCACACGCCACTGCAGCTGCGTTTTTAAAATCCCTAGATTTTTTAAAAAACTTGAAAACGTATCTTTATTCAAAGGATATTGTTTGTCTTTAAAATTAAATCTCCGGATTAATTCATCAATACTCGAAGCATCTTTAACTTTTAATTTTTCTGCCTGTGAACTCGAAGAAAATTTTGACACAATTGACCAATGATCATCATAGTCATCATTGTGTTCTAGTGCTTGACGTTTTACATCTTCCTCACTGACATCTGATGACTCCTCAAGGGCATTAATTGACCTTTTCCCACCAATAGAGCTGGTAGCACTAGGTGGTATTAAAACTCCCCAGTAATACTATCCTCCATGTGAGAGTCACTTAATTTATCGGGCGATTTTTGACCACATTGTAGTACACTATCAGTCTCCACACTCCCAAAGAATAGAGAACTGTCTGTTACCTCACTATTCTGTTGTTGTTGTTCTTGTTGTTGTTGTTCTCTTGTTGTTGCTCTTGTTGTTCTTGTTGTTGTCGCCGCTCTTGTTATTGTTGTTGTATCTCTGAAAATGACTGAGGACGATGCTTATGAACATTAAGTATACTAATAGTGGGTACATAATCAACAGATGGTAGATTATCTGATTTAACTGGGTCAGCGATGCCCCTGGCCTCAGTCAACCGCGTCACTTTGCTAGTTCCAGCGACAACATCACTAAATGTAGTGTTTCGGCGGGGCTCACTTGACCGCTCGGTGGCCGACACATCTTGCGTACAGTTCCTTGCCATTGTCCGGAAGCGAGCATCGAAAACTCTTAGCATCATCAGACAAATATATACCTGATTTGATGAAGAACATAAAAAATTCAAGCAATTTCTTTGCAGCCAACATTGATAACATTCACTTATTATTATGTTATTATAGCATTGATGATATCTATCATAAGTGATAGCTTCAGTTAACATGACTTGATGTATGGATATATAAAATGTTTTAGTAACTTTAGTAACTAACTTTTACTGTTTTCCTACCAAAATCATACTATACTCGCCATGGCATATATCTATTGTTAAATTAATAACAAGGGAAGTGAGTCTCCCCTGTTAGGGATAATATAAACAATACGTCTAAACGAGCAGACATGAGAGAATTGTGGTAATCTAGAGCTTATTTTAATTTCCCTCATATGACTCGTAATTTTCCCATATTTAGACAAGTTCGTTAACAACAGATCATTTGTAATATCTGGTGTGACATTGGAAAGTACTACTTTAGTGGACGACATAGCAAATCTTCGAATCGGAACAAAAATATTGTCTACTGACACACCCCCATCTTTAACATTTTATTAACACACTCTTCATCCGCCATAAACAAACACACCCGTCCACCACTTATGTTGGACGCATAACGAACACTATGTGGTCCCACAACATTACCCACACTAACCAAATAATCATCTAACACTTTACCGGGAACGATGGTGTCCAAAACAATCGCCAATTTGCGGTCCGGCCTGTTCGACGACATCCCATGTCTCCAGGATCCGAACCCGGCACACCTGAGTGGCCTCCACTCATGTGGAGGATAGCATAACACAACACACCAAAAACACTATTAATAAGAAACAATAAATCCCCTCGAGTATATTTAAACACAAAGTTCACAGTGTAGCACACAACTTTACGGAGCAACGCTCCACACACGTCCACTCGCTACGAGAGCAGCAGACAGACAGACAGACAGCTGGACAGACAGACGGAATTGCGGAAACAATTTTTTTGTTCAAGGGGGTCATGAAACGGGTACCCGTCATTTGGCCTAAAAGGCATTTGGCCTAAAGTGTAGGCTAAACGCCTTTAGGCCAAATGCCTTTTAGGCCAAATGCCTTTAGGCCAAATGCCTTTTAGGCCAAATGCCTTTTAGGCCAAATGCCTTTAGGCCAAATGACTTTAGGCCAAACGCCTTTTAGGCCAAACGACTTTTTGTAAAGTTAATTTTTAGACCATTTATTAAAATATGTTTTGCTGTCTTCGGAAACATTCGTTAAGATTTGTAGTGATGCTAAAAGATGGCGAGGTGTGTAGTGTTTAGTTAAATAGTATATACTACCGTTTCAAAATATATAAGTCTTTCTAAATTTACTACTTCCCAAGGTATAGCAGCACGTCCATTAACCCGTAGTACCACTTTTGTATGTTGAACTTTTTACATTGCCAAGGTTTTGTTCTAATTTTTGACAAGCCATCTTGTTAATGTGGGGAGTGCCAGGCCACCACCGTGGTTCGGATTCCACGTTAAACTGTAGGTCCTTCATTTCATCTCACAATCACCCTACCATTACACATTAGCGTAAGTGCATAACCTGAACGGGTAGTAAGACGTGGTGCTAATAATAATAATTTTTGTACCGTTTTGTACCAGAAATAAAAAGTTTTGTACCCGTACCGTTTTTTATTAATTAGCACATACATGTGGTCACACCATTTTAATATTTTTATTTTTATTTTGAATTTTGAATATATTTTTTTTAAGTGCCAAAGTATATTTTATCAGTCTTTCTAAGTATACTTGTTTATTAATTTTGCTAAATGAATTAATCAATCATTCATTTTTTAATAATCATATTAACTTACTCGAGTTTGCCCACGGCTTCTCTCACATTTAAGTTGGGTAAATTATCTTATTTTTAGCAAATCATCTAAACCAGGTTTTCTCAAACTCTATACTCTTGAGCTTTATATGAACATAAAATTAATTGTTAAGACTCCTATTCTTAGAATAAAATAACTTTTTTACGTTAAAATACAAAAATGAGACATTTATTATTTAATTGATTTAATTATTTTCTGATAAGAGCTTTGTAGAAGTTTATAAAAATAGTAAGGTTTTGTAAGATATTAATTAATTTTATTGCTTCATAGGCCAAACAGAATATTAATTTTTTAGTCAATCATAATTTAGGCAAGTCGAAAGAAGTGAGAAATTGGTTCACACCTCATCTGAAATCCCTTCGCGCCTCGCAGTTTGAGAAACCCTGATCTAAACTACCAAAAATACAATTTCAGACACGTATGAGGCGAAAACTTTGTATGTTGATGAAGCCACAAATTAACTACTACCTATAAGAAGTAAAATCTATTATATATATATATATTTTTTTTATATAAAATATATATATATATATATATAATCTATTTTATATATATATGCAGTCTTTGCATCAATATTTGCTCGCTTACGCAGAGACATTGTTGAAATGAACACCAAAAGAAATAGTTTAAATTTACTAACTTAACATGAATTAATTTGAAAGAATCACTCTAGTACTAAGCACCTCAGCTTATCAAATAAATTGTTCTGTTAGTAATTCTTTCTATTGGTTTTTGAAAATTTTCCCTTCTCCTCCCCAATTATAATTTCTCTAACTCCCATTTAAACACATAGTTTTAAGAATACTTTCTTTATGTATAGTTGTTCTTCTACCTGCCAGCCAAATTTCGATTTTAAACTATAGATAAAAGGTTTTTTATAACTCCCCTCACCCCTCCCTTGATTTCATGGAGTTACATTCTAAAATGCTCAGACTTATTAGTTATTTGGAGTGGTGCATTTACGGGCATGCCAAAATTCAATTTTTAACGACACTGCACTGGGATGTAGTAGTTTCTATTAATTTTGTAGATTTTGGATTCCTTATTCCCAACCCACTTTAAGAAATTTAGAGTCTAACGTTATTTTGGCTATCTGGGATTTGATTTATCTTTATTTATCTGTCAAAATTTTATTTTTTTCCTAATCTCAAAAAGTTTTTTCTCTATTATACTCCATCACCACTATTTCTCAGAATGCAATTTTAAATAATAATAATAATAATTATTATTATTATTATGTAAATGTCTATTTGTATTGTTTCCCGTACCTAATTAATACATTTAAATTCTTTACAATACAGAGAAGTAATTAAATATATTAGTTTTTGAAAATGTTGACCTCCAAGCTCCCCTTCTTCCTGCAATTACTCAACTCACTGAGAAATTTCAAATTTTAAGGTTTATTTGGTCATCTTGATGGGTCCTTCCTTATACTAAGGCTACTAGAGTTGTAGGGAAAGCTCGTTCACTTTACCGGCCAGCACTCAGCTCTACCCTAACACGCAGCGCTGCTGTAACGTCTGCTCGTGAAGTAGCCAAGCTTGCTTCTGTTCGGATCATGTGACTGTGTAGTGCAGCACTTTTTTAAATTATTATTCAGCACCACGTCTTACTACCCGTTCGGGTTATACGCCTAAGTACTAATTACGCTAATGGATTAGGAATTGGGAAGGTTGAATTAGTGGAAGTGAACCCGCATTTGCGTGGAGGGAGAGTGGAAAACCATTGAGGAAAAACCACCCCCAGTTCACCCAACCGAGATTCAAATCTCGATCTCCCCATCCTCAGCAGTTGAGCTCAACACGACTAGCGCGTTAGCTATCTACGCCACCGAGGCGGGTGCGCTCGTTACTAACTTCTTATTTATGTCAAGTATGCTTCCAAAGTCATGTGAATAGTAAATGTTTGTATGTTTATTGTAAGCTTTCTTATTATTTATGCGTGAAGGGTTACGAAAAGTGCCATACCGATATTAATAAAATGCCGGGTAAGCGTTGTATCGTTGCCGTATGCAATAAAAGTAATCTAAGAGATATGGTGTTATACACCATGACTTCCCTAAAGATTCTGATGTCAGATGAAGATGTATTCCCTTCTGAACGAGATGGAAAATCATGATTCATATTTTATTTGCTCAAAACATTTTTTCACCTAATGAATATGAACAAGACCTTCAGCCCTAACTGCTGTAATTTCCTTAAAAAAGCAAATTAAAATCGCCCTTATTTGTGATGTCTCCGAAAATGTTATCCAAGGGGAAAATATATCACCCGTGAATCTAGGCATTGTATTAGATTTACGAAACAAATAGTAAGTGATTTCATGGCGGGTAAACATGTCACCCCCAATAGTTTTACTTTATGGAAAAGTCCCCTTCTATAGTGAATTTAATTATTTGTTTAAATAGTTTACTTAACTGCAAGATTTCACATATGCATTTTATAACCTTATTATCCAAATCGATCTTGCTTCATTAATGTGGACAGTAGTCTGGAAGAGAAATCTCCCCATGCAAGGTGGATATAGTTTTATGATATCCGTGCCATCTTAAAACATACTTTAGAAACATTATTTCTAAATTTAATAAATCAAGTGGCTGTTTGACACACATAAATATGTTTTGTACAAGAACATAGTTTATTGTAGTACATGAACAAATGTATATAGTACGCAAGTTAATGAAAGAATTAAGGTATTTGGTGACGTAAGTGTTACCTTAAATTATCTGTTAACTTTTCAATATAAATTTAATAACCCTCTTGTAAGTAGGCCTATTCATAAACCAATTTGTAGTATAGTGAAAGTCTTGAATTTATATTAATGTTCAAATGAGTGTGTCAAACTATATATTTAAAGGGTAATATTAGATTCAGCTACATTTATGTTATATAAGTTGGTAATAATACATGCCCCCCTCAAAGTTGGAGATAATATGTGTGTCCTCCACCTATATCCCCCACCCGCCCCCCCTCAGTTGGAAATAAAGTTGTCCTCTAAGATTGAAGTTCAAATCCCAGCCGGGTGTAACAAGGGTATTTTTCCCTAAAATGGTACCCCACTCTCAATATACGCAAATGTAGGTACATTCAATCTAAAATATAACATTCCTCATTCCTGGTTCATTAGGGTAAATTGATGTATGTGTACAACTCAAACGGGTAGTAAGTCACAATGGAAAAAAAACATATTGTGATGACTATCAAGAGTATCGGCGAAGCTTTATTAGTGTTGGGCGAGGTAGTTTGTAAAAACACTATTTTTAAGGAGTTTTTAGGTGATTGACTCCAAGCCAGTGGAAAATATTTGAAAATGGAATGCCACTAAAAGCTATTTGGGGTCTCCCTTAAGCATTTAGAAATAATAATAGATTGTTTTAGAATCTTTTTGAAGTTTGATGCAAACCATCTTTCAGCTTCAAATTCAAGTATATCAGAGGGAAGTTTAACAAACTGGAGGAAGGCACATTTCGATGGGGGAGAAAAATTGGGTAATACCCCACCCTATCAACCCTTCCCTCTTTCCCAGTTCACGCTCAATGAGTGACACTCGATATAAAACTAGTGACAGACACACCGTAGAATGTAGATTATTTCCTCAGAGTCTGACAAACTAACTTAAATCTAGAACAAATACAACATCCAGCCCCCTGACAGTTAATTCATCATTGTGAAAGGGGAAAAGCACAGTCAACCAATGATACGTTTTTCGGACATTCCGGGAATCGAACCCGGGACATTTAGCTCAGTATACAAACACGCTACCATCTGAGATAAAGTGTCGGACTGTGTATTGAAATCAACATTTAGTACGGTTTATGTGTTGTTAGCAAAATAATTCTATATTACGTGATAAAATAATTACACCTCTGTACACAAATAAAAAACTGGTACGTTGGTATTAACGCTGTAAGCTACCTGGTCTCATAAGTCATCGCACTCAAAATATAACTTGTTTTTGAGTGACGCGGAGGTCGGGGTGTAGTGTAGTTCTTCTTTTATATTCATTCATGTATTAAATTATAAAAGACTTGTGAGATTTAAATGTATTTATTGAATGATCATAATACTAGTGTAAATATTTTTATGAGAGTTCGGCCATTCATTTTTTCTGGTACAAAGGCTCCTTCGGTCTAAAATGTGAGAACTCCTGGTCTAAGTCAATATATGTTAATGCGTTGAATAACACGCTCTGGAAGCTTTGTCAGTTCGAAGTACTTTAGTATTAATTTTAACCGAAATTGGGTGGGGTGCGAGTGAAGTCTCTATAAGCGAGGTCCTCGGTGTAATAACCCATATCTTGTGTTAAGAGACTTAAAAACTAAAATGAACTTAATTACCAGAATGGTGGCTACTAGTTATATACATTTTCTTGTATACAATGTATGGAAGCTACTATGGTTGTGCTTTTTTCAAATGAGAATATTAGTGTCACTTTTAATATGTGTGTGTTTTAAATATAAAGTCTTAAACCAAGTCTTAAAAAGGAGCCTATGTATACGACTCATCTTCTGTGTCTAATGTTTTAGTTATAAAGTAAATAATTTATGTTTGTATTGAAATTATTAGGGGTTATGGGGGAAGGTGCCCCTTTTACTCCACCCATTGAGTGCGCCACTGGTTCTAAGTAAACGCTTAGTGAGAGGTCATTTTATCATAGATATAATTAATTTATAAAATATGATAGTTATTAAAATGGTTTTTATGAACTTATAATGCCCCTTTTTCTCGTCAAGTGAAAAAATCAAAAGTATATCCATTAGCTTTTATTTAATTAAAGGGTACTAAACTTTTAGTACAAAACCCTTTTAAAAAGGTTTAGATTATATATATAATGTTAATAATGAATACTTTTTGAGCCAGTGTGTTAAAGAGTCTCTCATTTTATATTATTAATTCAATATAGTAAGTATAGTATTTATCTTAAAAATGTTAAATAAAGTTTAAATGTAATTATAATTATACAAAAATGTACATTTGTTATATTTGAATATGATGTATTTTCACTGTCTAAAATATGTTTTTCAAGTAAATAGAGTAAGCTCTAGTAGTGTTGTTTTTTCATTGTATCTTCACGCCAGTCAATGCTTTCAACATTTAATAGCGATTAGAAGGTAGGTATGAGGAAGATAAAATTATGAGAAGTACCCTCGTTTGCGTGGAAAAACGGGAAACCATTTAGGAAAAATTACCTTAGGTACACCGTGTAATTGAGCAGGCGCGGTATGCACATTTTTGTCCTCGATTCATTATTTTATAGTAAAAATCTTTCTTTCAAAAATGAAGATGAAATACATATTTAAAAAAATTAGATATCACTAAACTTTACACAAAAATATACAAATCAATACATTATTTAATCTATATAAAGCAAAGGATGAAGCAATAGAGAGGTACCCGCCAACAACTCGTGAAACTCAAAACAAATTATGTTAGTGGGTTTGAAAAAGAACCAAAGGAAAGTTGCCGGGGAACAATGAATTTTTTTTATGGTTTATTTCAAGGTCGTTTCCTATTATTAAGAATGGAGGGAGGAAAGGACTGCTGCCTAAAACCCACCCTTCAAAGTCTCTTGTAGAGTGCGACGGAGAAGAGAGAAAGAGAAGATTTAGCCTGTTTGCCACGTAACTCAAGTTGGCCCGCCACATTGCTGAAAAAAACCTTTTTGTCTAATCGTTTGTGCTCTATTTGTGCTCATATGTGCCCGAACATGAACATTTTTGCTGTGAAACTGGCCAATTTAGAAAATATTTAATGAGGTGGGCCAACTTGAGCTCAAGCTAGCCCACCACATATTGAAAAACACAACATAACAAAATTTATTTAAGTCAATCCATTGTGCTTCATTTGTGCTCATATGTGCCCGAAAATGAACATTTGTGCTTTAAAATTATAAAATCTAAAGAACAATTAATGTGGCGGGCTAACTTGAGTCTTCCTTATACCATAACCTGTAGAAAAAATTGAATTCAAGCTGGCCAGCCACATTTTTAAATATTGATGTAACAAAATTCTGTTTTCACCATTCGTTTGTTTTTCGTTTGTGCTCATATGTGCCCAAAAATGAGTATTTGTGCTCATATGTGCCCAAAAATGAGTATTTGTGCTCTATAATTAGAAAATCTAGAAAACAGTTAATGTGGTGGGCTAGCTTGAGCTATAGTTGGATCGCCTTCATTAAATGTTATCTAAAAGGCCTAGATTCACAGCCCTAACGTTAATTTTCGGGCACATATGAGCACAAACTAAGAACAAACGAATCGTGAATACAGAATTTTGTTACATTGATATTTAAAAATGTGGCTGGCCAGCTTGAACTATATTTTTCTACAGTTTATGATATAGGGAAGGTTCAAGTTAGCCCGCCACATTAAATGCTCTCTAGATTTTCTAATTTTAATGCACAAATGTTCATTTTTCGGGCACATATGAGCACAAATGGAACACAATGGATTGACTTAAATAAATTTTGTTATGTTGTGTTTTTCAATATGTGGCGGGCTAGCTTGAGCTCAAGTTGGCCCACCACATTAAATATTTTCTAAAATGGCCAGTTTAACAGCACAAATGTTCATGTTCCGGCACATATGAGCATAAATAGAGCACAAACGATTAGACAAAAAAAGATTTTTTTAAGGCATAGTGGCGGGCCAACTTGAGTCACGTCTGTTTGCCTCTAGGCTATAAGAGTGTCAATTTTTGGAATGGGAGAACACAAGCGATCCTAGCGGTGAGATATTTTTACCAACCAAAGCTCGTCAGATTTATCCCTCTGGCCTCTGCTGCAGCCATTGGCATTTCGGAGGTCCACTTGCTTACATCGTACGTTTTTCTTATCCTAGGAAGTTATCCTGTAAAGGCTACTACATTTTGTAATTTTACGTTTTATGAAGACTTAAAAAAAGACCAACGACAATTCCATAAAATCTTTTGTATTTTTTTCACAAGTTGAAATAATTCCTGAGAATGCTTTGCAAATTACTAGGAGGGAAATTAGTATATAGTTTTTAAACAAAGGACCTATTGTGTTAACATAGCCCATGTTGTTAATAATATCACCGTAATAAAAATAGTTACACTGTTTGAAAAAAATAACTGTACTAATTTTATATAATAATAGTTATAATAATTCTAACAATAATAATAGAGTTAAGGATCTAGTCAAAACCATAATTTAAGTTTATATATATATATATGACCATTGTAATATTTACTGGCAAAATTTATTTAATTTGTCACTATTATTTATATATTAATTATTAATACAATAGATAAAAAAAATATGTTCATATATATCTCAGTAGCGCTAAACGAAAATCGGGCGTCACTTCAGACCAATTTAAAGTGGGTGGGTTGAATATTGGTTTCCACTTTCATTTTGCCTTTCGGAATAAGTTGTCAAAAGTCCCCATAATTTGAATGTACGCATATAATTTTACCAAGCGTAAACGATGCTGAGAATAAGATTTTCTTATTGTTTTTCGTTAACTTTATGACCGTGAGATATATTAACAAGGAAATAATATCGGAAATCTATATATAAAAAAGGTGATATAGTGTTTTGTGAACTACTGATCTAGTTGTATGTAGGATATTGTCAATGTTTTTATAAATATTGTAACTACCTTGCATCAGTTGTGCTATCTATATTCAGATGAAACAACTAACAGTACCTTTTATTTTCCGAAGATAACCGAAGGTTTTAAATTTACATTTTAGGCCAAATGACTTTAGGCCAACTTAGGCCAAATGCCTTTTAGGCCAAATGCCTTTAGGCCAAACGCCTTTAGGCCAAACGCCTTTAGGCCAAACGCCTTTTAGGCCAAATGCCTTTTAGGCCAAATGACTTTTGGTTTCATTTTTAGGCCAAATGCCTTTAGGCCAAATGCCTTTTAGGCCAACTGCCGCGTCCCCCATGAAACGTCGACATTTATCAAAATTTCGAATTTTATTTTTATGACGATTACCATACTTTCTCTTTGAGGAGTCGAGAGAAATGATTAAAAGTCGAAAGCTACTAATCATAAGCGTTGAGGTCTAATAGATATTTGGATTTCTATGAACAATTATGTATCCTGTGAAGTAAACTAACATTAAATATGGATTACCTAAAAATTAAGAATATATATGATTTTAAAACAATGGTAAACAATATTACAGATAAATAAAACTATTTGAATTAAAATCATATTGACGAACCATTTCTACTTTTTTCTGTAGGTATAAAAATAGTTCGTCGTGTGAGTAAAGGGTTATATTCATAAAAATTCCATTATTAACTGTAAACTCATGTTGCCATGTTTATGGAAGAAAAATATTACAATCTTATAATACATAATTTCCGGTAGTAGAAATTACTAGGAAATGACAACAGTTTTTGACAAATGACCACTCATTTTAATAGTTAGGGGCTGTAAATATCTAAATAAAATATACCTCTCCAGCTAAAAAATAATTACTCAATCTTTATTTGTTGGTCCGGAAACATCACAATTCTCTCTTTGGATGAATATTTCTCTTTGGATGCTGGTCAAATCACATATAAATTGATATGTCTAAATTGGGGAAACATTTATTTTTTTTTGTATGTTTCATTAATTTAATTAATTAACTAATTAATTTAAATGAATAATATTGAGCATAATTTGAAAATTAAAAGGTTAGGTTGTTAATTTTGTGAAAATATTTTCTACGTTTTGTTTTGCGCATGATAAAATTATGTTTAAATATGTTTTGGTATTTATTATAAGCTCAAAAACAATAAGATGATCTTGAATCTTAACATATAACTTGATAGGTCAATTTCAAGTAATTGAAACTACGAGAAAATGACTGAACCGATTATGACAAACGATCGCTCATTTTTAAGGTTTGGAGTCATGGATGTTGGGAAAAATAGTAGTTTCCTACGAAAATCTTATTTCCCCTAAGAATTTTCAGCTTTTCATTCTTTGTTGGCAGAACCATAGAAACTCTTATTTGTGCAAACTAATTGACTAAATGATTTCTCTTTGGTTAAAAATAATAATTCGACACTTACTTAAGTTATACGTTGGAAAAAATATAAAAATATGAGAAAAATCTATAACCAAACAAACCGTTGATAGTAGGTTAGACTATATAATTTTGTTTTCATGGATACTTTTCCTTCTTCCTTATTAATTTTTGAATATGTATTTCTGATCACAAAATGGCTGTTATAATAGCTGGTCCTAGCACATATATGCAAATAATATTGACTAAAATTAGTAAATTAAAATGTTAAGTAGTCAACGGAAGATATGGAGAAGGCTTGGAGAAGAGAAAGATAATGACTATCGCTACCGCTCTCACTCTTTTCCACTCACTTTCTCACACCTATTCTCTCACACTCACTAGATAATACTCGTTCACTCACTTTCAATCTTCAAAACTCACTCTTTCTCACTCCCTTTCTCACACTTATTCTCTCACACTCATTCACACACTTACATACTTACGCTCACTCTAACATTTTCTTTGATAGCCCATTTCTGGTAAGTGAAATTATGAGAAAACGCCTGAACCAATTTTGACAAACGATCACTCATTTTAAAGGTTAAGGGTTCATGAAGTCGGCAAAATAGAAGCTTTAAAAGAAAAATGGACATTCCTAGAATAATTCTATCTTTTCTTCTGTGCGCGCAGTGACTCATCTGTACAATCATTATTTGCTTACATCACCACGGAAACCCTGATTTGTGTATGATTTATATCGATAAATAAAATATTTCTATTTAGTTAAAGATATCTCAGTTCTTACTTAGGTGGTAAAGTACAACAAATTAGTAAAGAGCTGGAAAAGGAGTCGTTTTAAATTTATAAACGTGGGTTGAGGAAGTAAAACCTACTTTTTGCTTAAAACTAAACACTGAAATATCAAAATCAATGGAATTTGCCTTTGACGAGTAAACCTTTAACTAGATGATTGAATGAGGTTTCATTCAATAGAACGTTTTTCAGTAAGTATTTTTTAAATACATTTTAACGCGACAATTTGCAAACATCACTGCAATGAGCCACTAGTTTTATTTATATTCCTAGTCAGTTTAGTTATTGATGCAAGGAGAAATTATAAAGGCTGTCCGAAAATACCCACGCCATAAAAGATTCACAATATGTGTTTAATAAGACGGCCTCTGAGTTCAAAACATGTTTGAAGTTTAACTGTCGTGTTAGTTACAATACATCGGTCTCGATGTCATGGTACTCTTCCTCAATTATCGTTCGTTGATGTACTGTACCATGTCATGATTCTTCACTAGGTATTTATATGACTGTAGGTGATCCCAAAAAGTAGTGGCAGTCAAAGTTTGACTTACACTACTTTTTTTAAATATATTTAGGTAAGGAATTATTGTTGGAAGATTTTAGTAGCTTTTAATACAATGCCAAATTTCAGTGACTTTCAATAAATGTGTATGCTTGAAAGAGGCTTCCTATAAAAATCGGGGTTTAAGTTGCCATTAGCGTGTTAGTTTGACATTAGATTGTCAAAAGATTCAAATGTCGATACAATAGTTAAAGTTTATAAAATTATTGATATTCAAATTTAAAATAGTATTGAAAATAAATCAAATATATTTATTTATGTGGAACTACGTCAAATTTTACTTGAAAATTGGGGCATATTTTAAATGAGCTAGGCCTTCCTCATACCTACACCATTGCTTATTTTCTTACTTAATTACTCTATGGCACCATGAGCTCGAAAGCTCATAACCAAACTCACAAAGGT
Organism: Timema cristinae; assembly: GCA_039000515.1. Taxonomy (NCBI): domain Eukaryota; kingdom Metazoa; phylum Arthropoda; class Insecta; order Phasmatodea; family Timematidae; genus Timema; species Timema cristinae. Next base: position 41,543 of record JBCFYV010000941.1, on the reverse strand, counting down.
ACGCCACCTATCTCTGTCTGGACCTCATTCTATCCAGTCTATCTCATTACACCCTATCTCTCTCAGGTATATCCAAATGTTATCCTTCTATCCCGTCTGGGTCTTCCCAGTGGTTTTGTTTGCCAGTCAATACCTTGAACGCGGTTCTAGATACTCCTATTCGCATTGCATGACCTGCCCACTGTAACCTGCGGGATTTTATTACCTTAACAACGTCTGTTGATAAGTTCAGGGTATACGGCTCATCATTATGTAGCCTGTACCACTCCTACACGGTTAGTAGGCCTTATTACATGCGGCTGTCTCGGAGGCGTGTAACAAGAGAAACGGTACGAAAATAACCTAAATACAAATATCAAATTGACTTTGATTTTTAGCATACTAGTCACATTAATAATATTAGATACACCATATTATGTTAATAAAATAGATAGTTTAGCTATATTGGATTAAACATGTATTCAAACTAACGTTTGGAACGGATAAATATTTTTATCATGTTACATCAATAGCTTTCAAAATTTTAGTCTCATTTTTTATTTTGCCATCCTGGTTGTAAATGCTTTTACCATAAAGAGGTATACGCATTATTTATAAACGGAACTTATCCGTAACAAGGGTTTGATGCATTGTGTATTAACGCAACCAGTGTTTGATTAAAACTTGTACACATTGCAGAACCAAAAGCCGGTCACGAGTAATTTTGGCTAAGTTTCTCTTGTCTATGAGTATGTAACAATTTCACACGTCCATTACAGATTCTGTCTTAGAAAATACGTGATGTATAATCATGATTATTTTCTGAATCTGAATAGATCAGTTGTGATATCATTGGAGCGTTCAAAGCCCCCGTGCGTGATTCTGTGTATAGGGGGAATTTTTTCAATGTCATTTACGTACACTGCGTCTTACAATCTATTCAAGCTATCCACCTATTTTTAATATAGGTTTGTGGGTGAGGAACTTATAGGAGCTGTACCCGCATTTTCAGGGATAAAGAGTGGTAGGCCATTTAGTAAAAACCATCCTCAGTAAATCTTACAGGGAATTTAGAGATGTTTAGCAAATCCCTTTTATTGTAAACATTGTGTTCAAATATTATTCTAAACTGGTTTGTATGGTTGAAAATATACATTTTATTACTATTATTGTGCTTACAAATGATGTAATGAAACTAAAACAGTGCAGTGAACCGGGACTGAGTATACGGTCGATCTTGTGGGTAACGTTGCTATACAACATTGATACAGGGTTCACGCACATCTACGACTAAGTTTATATTTACTTGGAAAATTAATCTATATAGAAATAAAATAAACACGGCAACAAACTGATTCTGATGTTAGAAATTAAAATATTATTGTTGTATAGCGATAAATTAATCTTTAAATTTCGTATTTTTGTGCATACATTAAGGAGAACGCCCACAGTATTAAAATAAATTACACATTTTAGAGAAAGGGCATTGTTATTTACTACAATATTTACGTCAAGAATTTGTAAAATTTGTATGTGATAAAGTTCATGACACAATTTTTGTTGCACAGTTGTTTGCATTATTAAATCACTTTTTCAATGTTACTAGTAGCCATGTAGTAACATAGCTACTAGTAATCTCAAATAGATATATAGTTCATTCTGTAATTAACAATGACAGTATGGAAATAATCACTTAATATGGTGAATTTCTCTTTAGATTGTTTTTCAAAATATAACTAGCAGTAATTGGGTTAACATATCATTACGGTTACTGTAACAAGAAAATAATGAATATTTTATACACATAATTAAATATCAACTCATTTTCAGGCTTTTTCCATGAATATAATATTAATGAGAAACTGTTGTTGAATATAACGATCCTCTTCATACTGCACCTGTTTTTACAGCATCCAACTATCTTAGTTGGACCATTGATAATAATAGGATCCGTAAATCTGGTTCATGGTCAAAAAATTAAGATCGGACGTAGTAGTTAAGAATAATCACTATCCGCTTCATTGGCCAAATAATCTAAGGCTTCACTCTCACCTGTCGATGATGGAGAGACCGGGGCTCGACTACCGGTTGGGTATATTGAGGATGGTGTTTTCCTAAATCGTTTCCAACTATTGTTCCACGCAAATATGGATATATTAATTAGCTCTAAAATGCTTCCTTACTCGTGCATACCCGTTTATAGTAAACATCATAAAAGCGCACAACCTAAACAGGTAAAGAGACATGTTGATAAAAAAAAAAGAAGTGGCATCAAGGGCATACCCCAACTGGAAGAACCATCCCCACACTGCGGTATTTCATATGGGAATAGCAGTTCGGATTCTTCAAACCAGTAACACCATCCTCAATGACCAGAACATTTTCTGCTATCACTCTGTATTAAATTACTCAATTTATTTGAGAAAGGAGGCTATAGCTTGATTCTAAACATTTGCTTTACTCTCATAAATGCAAGATTTTGCGATAAACATCGCTAAATATTATTGACTTTCCCCTTTTCATAAGTTTTTTTTAAATATTATTAATCTTAACATGAAAGTTTGCAAAATCTACCAAAGGAAATTTTTCTACCTTTCATAATCAATTCAACGCGAGCCACTCTCGTATCGTGGAGATTTACCAGGTTAAACAGCGTTTGTTGAAATTTTACCTGTGAATTTTCTTAACTCTCCCTAAGGCAAACATTGGTTAGGTATCAACATAAATACATTTCCCACGCTAGGTATGTAATAAAGAGCATATGTGTGATGGGTCAAATAAGGAAATAACATATCACAAGAACGGTTTAAATAGGCTCTGCTTACCCTGGCAGCATTCTACACCACGCCACTAACGGGAACTATATTCTAGTAAACGTAGATAATCACTTCTTAAATATCGTGAACATTCTAGAAGTGTGCAACCGTCTCAGTGACCCGTAAGATGACCCGTAAGGTGACCCTCATAGAACTGTAGATTCGATGCTATCTTCTGTAGAGTGGTGTACCCCATTAAGTTAGACGTATGTTGTTTAAGCCACTATTGAATATGGCAATATTATACTATAATATTAAGTATTCATAAAAGAGAAGTGATTATTTCAATCAATTAATATTGTTTATTTTGTATTCAATCTCACGCCTTTTTAACATAGTATTTTTACTTTAATTATGCTAATTGTTAGGTATAAAGGAGTTTTTTTAATCACATTGTCTTATTAATCCCATTTTAATGTTTTTACACCTTTAAAGTTTAGATATTAAAAATATAGTATACAATATAGTTATAATATATTTATGATTGAGTGGAATTAGCCTGGTCATTTTGCTCCTTGTCTTACTACCCATCCAGGTTATTCACATTTTATTAACTCCAGTGTGCTATGGATGTGAAAGGTAGAACTTAAAGAAAAGATATCAGCATGTACGTAGAGAGTGAGTCAGAAAACATCCTTGGTGCACCTGACAGGGATTTTAACCCGAATCTTTCACCGAAAGACCAAACTAAGCAATCTTAACAATTATACCACGTGGACAGAGATGCTGAAACCTATAATGTTTACTTTCGAGTGTGACTCTAAAAGTTAGGAAGCAGCTTAGCTTGCTCAAGATGGTTCTAACACTTGACCAGCTATATACATGTCTCCTCTCCCACCTTATCCTGCTGTGTCCGACACAAACTTTCACTATCCTGCGCTGTGAGATCGTCACTGTTTGTGTTGTTTGACCATCTTGTGTCACTGTCCTCCTTGAAGCTAGATCTCACCCTACCTTTCGTCCAATTGTTGTTACACGTGGATGCCACGAAAGACTTTGCCCTACTGTTCGACACCGCTTCCATGACAACGACTACATCTGAGGCTGAAGAACCGTTTGTTTTGATCTGCGGTGTGAAGTCGTTGGTCAGTTTATTTTTCAGCGGGTGATTTTCGAGATTAGAGATGAGAGGGGTTTGAGAATTATGTGTCCGGATGCTGGTGTAGCTAAGGAGTTTGGTAGACTCTTCTTTCTCACTCGTCTCTGATACTCTCGCAGATGTTTTGGCGTCTTTTTCTCTGAAAACGGAGCCCTGATGGCCCTTGAAATGATCACTAGGAAACTTTGAGGGTCTGAAAGAGTAATCTAAGCTACTACGATGATGATGGAGAGGTTGAGCTACGACGGACCGGGTACGACTCATTACCGACCCGTTAGACTTGAGAGTACTGGTTTCACCCCGGTAGAGGGATACTTCCTTCGAGAGGGTGTCATCGTCGTTGTTGGGGGGTCCCAGCATGCACAGACACAACGTCTTACGGAAGGCCACCCTGTACTTGGCTGACATCACGTTGTAGAGGATAGGGTTGACTGTGGATGAGACGTAGTAGAGGATGCCTGTGATGTAGTACATCCACTCGTTGATCTCCTTAAAGTAAGGGGATTCCTTGGCGTAGATGTACATTAGACGCTGCGTGTGAAATGGAGCCCAGCATAAGAAGAATGCCAGGACCACGGATGCTGTAAGATACAAACCACACTTTAGCACTGTCATACTTGCGAATTGGCTGCCACAATTATAACTACGTGACCAAGATGCCAGAGCACAAAGCCTTGTTATACACTTTGGTGGCCTTATCACAGTCGGATTCAGATAGGAAGAAACATTTTTTAGTTCTACTTAAACTATTTTCATACATTCATGTATCAAGTCATGTAACTCTCACTTTCGAGAGATAGTATCAGTACCCATAAAATAATATAAAATATACCAACACTTTTTTAGTACCACGTCTTATTGCCCGTTCGGTTTTCCACTTACCTACTAATTACGTTATGGTTTTAACGATTAGTAAGGTTACATTTAGAGGAATTGAGCCCGCATTTGCTGGTTGGGAAAGTGAAAAACAATTTTGGTAAAAAATCTTCAGTGCACTAGACCGAAATTCGAACCTTGATCCCACTGTCATCATCAGTCTATTAGCGCCTTAGACCATGCGGCCACTAAAGTGGGTGTAATTAATGTTGACCGCATAAAAAGTATATTTCTACCAAAACTTTACCACGTGAGACCACTGGCCAGTGACAGTGACTTGGTCGTAAACGTTTGCTTTCACTCATATAAATAACGTGGCATGACGTTCTGTAATCCTGGTTGTGAGGTTTTTGTCAAAGTCGCAGGTATACTGATCCCCTTGATATGGATCTAAATATAACTACACATTTATATTTTATTGAAAACTTGAGATGTAAACAAATTTTGACGATTGGTGTTTTAATTATTATATATTATACATTTTTAATTATAGATAATTTATACTATTTATTTTTTATTTTATGAGTTGGAATGCTGGTCATCAATAAACTGATGCGACATCTCAATTTTCGGAGTCTTATCATATTTAAAAGGGATTTTATTAAAAGTATAATATGTAAATATGTGTGTGTTTTTTTTGAAACTTATTGATAAACGTCCTTATTTTCCTTTCACCCCCTATTTTTACATATCACACACAAATATACAGGGCGTCCGGAAACTCATAGCCCTAATTGCACATATAGTTTGTTTGAACCTAAAGTAATATAAAATACCTAGGCACTTATATACGGAAATCTATGCTAATACCATTAATTTGTGTTCAAAGTTTCGGCACACAGCACCAGAAAAGCAAACCTGTGCAAGCATGTGTGTACAACAGGTTGAATAGGAGTTAGGCGTGCGGCACTACACACATTGACATATTGTGAGGGTCATCATTAAGATTCGGATGGACATCTCGAGGTTTGGCAAATCTCTACTCCAAGTAGTACCATGGGCTAACACCTCACCGGAGCTGCGCTGCTGTAGCTAGGGCAGTAACAAACCCAACCCTCTCTCCCCTCTAATACTCTCTCTACCCCTTTCGGAGTGTCATTACTCCAGGCCGCCACCAATACCCCTAATCCTTTCAATTTTGTTGCTTACTACAAAACCAAAGAAAAGCTATCATGATGATGCTCTCTAAAGGCCCGTTGACACGATGTTAGTGGACTAATGCAAGTTTAGTGGTATTAGCTTACTAACATGTTAGTTGTGTTGACACGTATTTTTCACTTGTATTAGTAGCGCTTATAAAAACATGGCTGAAAATTAAGAGTGGTGATAACTGGTCTCTCTATTGGAGCCTTTTTTTTTTATCACTGCGTCTCATTTCTCGTTCGGATAATGTATACGCATATACTAATTACGCTTATGTGTTAGGAGCTAGTAAGGGTGAATTTAGAATAAGTATGGGCGGCAACATAAATTACAATTTCTTAGTAAACGCAATGTATCATAATTAGTTTACCTATTTAATAAAAATTGTTTTATATAGCCAACATAAAAAAGTTAGTGATTAGTGTGTCTCCTATTTCTTAGTTCCTTAATACATTAAAAATATTTTAGTTGATCCCAAATAATTATTAAATTATTTTACTTGATTTGTTAACTTATTTAGCATATATGCTAAATAAAATTAAACTCAAATAAGGTCAATAAATTCCAATACAACCAAACTCGGTAGGGCATTTTTTTAAATAGGTCCAACCCAGATTTTTTCAACCCTGTTTTAAATGTTGGTATACTAATAACAAAATATCTTGTTAAATCCTAGCTAGACCTAAAACATTAAAAAAAAATAGTAGGCCTTAATTAATTTGTTGGGCATTTTTTTAAATAGGCCTAACGCCGGTTGTTTAAACCCTGTTTTAAATTTTGGTATACTAATAACAAAATAATTTGTTAAATGCTAGCTTGCTAGGCCTAAAATATTCCTTAAAAATAATAATTCATTAATTTGTAGATTGGTTTAAATATAGACAATCTGGTTTGCTATACGATAATAATATTAAATTATGTATCTACTCAAGATTCCAAAGCATTACTACAAGTGTTTGAAGTGTGTGGGCTGAACATTTATAATTAAAACTTATAAAGATTGGTTAAAGTGTCAAATATGGAGATTGGACAACGTGCCGAAGATTTCGTGTGAAAACCACCGGTCATTCATACCTTACTTGCCGATAACGCGAATATTATGTGGCCGGAACTAATCACGGTACTACAAAGTTGTATTATATTTTGTGATCGTATATAAAAAAATTTACACATTCCACGTTGAGTGGTAGGAAATAATGGTTTGTTAAAATTATTGATACCATTTGTTTACCGATATTAATATAATATCTCTCACAAGGAACATTTGTAAAATTTACGTAGGCCTAAAATTTTATTTTGGAAACTTCTAGAGAATATGTACACCTGATATAACTTTACAATACCCTCTAGTGCAACATCCCTCCCATTCTTATATTTATAAATTCGGTGCTTAAAATTGCACAAAAACTCATTCTTTTCATAACATTCCACAAATAAGTGTCCCCCGCACAACCAATTCTTCAGTTGCTGCCATTTTGAATTGTCTACTTGCATTAGTAAAGTTGGAAGGTGACCAACTTTTTCAGTTGCAAGTGGACTTGCATGTTAGTAGTTTGCTTGTCTGTTTACACGGTGCAAGTTGTGCGCGCGCAGCCAAATTAGTGTACTTGCATTAGTCAACTAACACCGTGTCAACGGGCCTTAAGGCAGCGGTGTATAAACTACGGGCCGCTTGAGGGCCGCACGCAATTGTAAAATTGTTGTGATTTTACTAACAAAAATGTCAAATTAAATAGATAATCAGTGCATGTTTATAGACATTTGAACAAGTGAGCAAGCTCCATTATAATGTTCCATGTGTAAGAGCAAATCAAATGAGTTCTAGTTTGATTTAATCAATCTTCAAGCAGACAATGCTCTGAAGGGGACTTTTAAGAATATGAAACTAACTGAATTGTATGCATCACTTGTAGAGAAAAGTTTGGTAATTTGAAAACGTTTGCCAGAAAGATGTTTGTGTTATTTGCTTCTACCTATATTTGTGAACAGACTTTCTCATGCGTGAACATTAACAAAGCAAAGAATAGGTATCTCTTAACATACTCAAATCTACAAAGTGTTTTGCGAATTAGGACGAACAAGCTGAATCCTGACTTCAACAAACTCGTGCAGGATTTTGGACAGTTGCATAAATTCCATTAACGATAGCAATTTGAGTAGTTATTAATCAACATTTGGTAGGCTAAGTATCAACATGAGTACATAACATATTTAGTTTTATTTGTTATGACATAAGATTTTATTTGCTACTTTTTTGTATCAAAGCTATATTGTTATATGACTAATATATGCAATTTTGCGTGAAAATAAAGTTCATTATTTAGTTAATTTAGACGTTTGTTACATGCGGCCAGCTAGAGACCTCACAGATGTCCATGTGGTCCTCGGGGAGAAAATTTGCCCACCTCTGCTCTAAGGAGTAGTGTGGAGTTTCGAGCCGCAATCTCGGTGTTTTATTAGAATGTCATCCCAAGTCAAAGGACAAGGGCTCCAATTCCTAAGTACAATTTTTTTGAGTTACCCAAGGAAATAATTATTTATAATAAATGGTGACATTTTTATTTAGTTTATATATTACCCACTGTATATCATTACCATTATTAGCACCATGTCTTACTACCCATTCGGGCTATACGTACTAACGCTAAAGTCACGATATTATCATAGTAATAACAATAATTTAAAAAGGAAGTTGCGTGTGTATCCCTAGTTTAGCCAGTATCAAATTAAAGTTCGTATACTCGAACATATTTTAGAATTGAAACTGTACGTTAAATAATCACTTTTAGTATTTGTAGATGTTAAAAGAGGGAGGAGTAGGGAATTTTGAAATTGTTAAATGGACTACTTCAAATATATATTTTGTAAAAAGAATAAGCAATAATCTGACAATACTTTAGCTACTTTTCATTCAAACTGTTTCAAAAACATGAAATAAAACCGATAGTTCAAAATAATAGGGTTATTATTTAGCACCGCGTCTTACTACCCGTTCGGTTTATACGCTTGAAGTACTAATTACGCTAATGGATTGGGAATTGTGAAGGTTGAATTAGAGGAAGTGAACCCACATTTGCGTGGAGGGAGAGTGGAAAATCATTTAGGAAAAGCCACCCTCAGTTCACCCGACCGAGATTCGAACCTCAATCTCCCCGTCCTTGGCGGTTGAGCTCAACACGACTAGCGCGTTAGCCAACTACGCCACCGAGGCGGGTATAGTGTTATTCAATACTAGATTAAGTAATCTAACTTAAAAAAAAAAATCATCTTGGATAAGTTTAAAATGAGCATACTGAAACATTGTTTATAGACTAAAAAAAACATTACTATTTTAAACAAACGTATTTTTTCTTCAGATTCCAAAGTAAAAACATAATTTGTTTGTTACTTCTCTCCTCAACTGGTAAATTCTCAACCTGTGATTAAATGAGCAATGATGGAGGAAAGAATAGAAGGTACCAAAGACCCTGGCAAAAGTTGTTTGAATAATGAAGCAATAGTTGGCATTATAGTAACATATTTCAACTATACTTTATTGTTAGAAAACTTACCATAGAATGTTTAAAATAACTATTATTATTATGATGTTTTAACTACGTGTTGACCCATAAGAGGCCTTTTACGTAAAAACACTATAATTAAAGTAACTCAAAACTAATTATATGAAATGAAATAAAATAAAAAAGACAGTAAATGCAAGTTCATTAGGAGGGCATGGCTTGGTTAGAGTGAAGGAGAAATAATGAATGATAAATTAAATGAAGTGTGAAAAAATTAAACATGAAAGTCATATCCTCCAACGAAGGAACGTAGACCCCCTCCACCCACACTAGCTATCAAGGTCATGAAGTTCTTGGGGAGCGTAAGGGGTGGGGACGTACACTCACTGGCATACTTGTTTTGTTCTCCTTTGGAGACCATGCACATTTGTACACTAATACATTAAACAAGTTGTCCTATACAGAGGCCTATTATATAAAATTCAGTGACATAGTCTAAGGTTAATGTCTGATAGAGAATGTTATATCAATTGTTTTATGACCAAATTGTTTATGCATTCAGGAAATGGCCGTTTGTTTGCGTGGACCAGAGTCCTTATTTAACTCACTTCCCCACTATCTAGAGGGTTGAATTTGGTACACAGCTTCCACTAGTGGACCATTTTAATTTATTAAATCTTGACATTTCATAAATAAACCTTTTAACAACAACAAACAATTATTTGTCTCTTCGTCTTGTCTCTCCTTTTTCACCCCGTCCATCCCCATAGTGTCAAGTTACTAGTCTGATGCATTATAATTTGACTGTCTTGTATGTAGAAAATCCTCTTACTTGTCAGAGCAAAATCCTTAATTTTGAACTATCATTTTGTATTTAAAGTTTTATTTATTTTTAAATAAAATTATATATCTTGTATTAAAGTAGATATTTAATTGAAATTACGTCTTATTGTAAAAAAGTAAATACTATTTTGTAACTTTTTTTTATTAATATAGTTCATTTTAAATTTACAAGTTTAATGCAATGCAAAAAACCGCATGTTGTTACTATGCATATTTTTTAAGCAATAGCCGGCACAACTTTATCGTTCTTATATAGTAGGTGTCCATCCGAATCTTAACGGTCCCACATCACAGAAAGTGCTTGCCATTATTACATGTGCAGTTCCACATGACTAACTCCTATGTAACTTGTCAGAATTTGATGAGGATGGCATTCCTTGGAATAAAATAGAGGAAAAAGTTTGAGATGTCAATTATTAATGAAAAACAAATATAACAATTATTAGATGTGATGTGGAAAAATCAGGAAATACTCTCAGAAAATCCAGGGCTTAGATAAAATTTACAAATGCAAATTAAAGGTATCATATCAGACCCATTTTAATTGCAAAACATTCTCTCTTCCATATATTAAAAAACCGCATGTAGAAGAAATGTTTAATATTCCACTATTTTCTATTTTCGCTCAGTAACACTGCTCATTGTTAGGTACCGTTTACTGGTTATCCCCCCCACTCCCGCTCTAATCCACGTACCTGCAGATTTCTCGGAATTTGTTACTCCTTGCCATTAGCCACATTCCAACAGCTAACCCTGTTGCACCTGCCATGTGTTACTCTACACAATGTGTACGTTGAAAACCTATCTATATCACAGCTAGGCGAACCTCGCGTGCTCTAGTTTGTTTGAATATAAACTTCTCAAAAACTCCGTGTGAAACTATTTAGTGCGTGACTATTTATATAATACTAGTGGACCCGACAGACGTTGTCCTGCCCGAACGGTGGCTTTTCGTTTGGGTGGCATCATTTATTTAGATAATAAAACAAACACTATGTGATCATCAATATTACAAATTCACAATGAACTCCAATTAGTGAGTTACACAAATATTAAAAATTCAGGGTTTGTCAAGACAACATACAAAATAAAACATCTTTTCTTTCCTCAAAATCAACTATATTGAGACAATAGTACATTAAAAATACTTTGTTTCACAGTAATGGCAATGCTTTCCCATTCCGTCTGTCTTTTTCTGAAACAAATAAATTTTACTTAGAATAGGAACTGCTGGACACTTATACATACATGGTATCCGTTATTAAAAATAATAATATATGGAAAAGTGATCCCTACAATTTTTGGAATTTCGCCCACAACTCCACAAATATCAGCTGTATCGAAAAAATTGCGAAGCTTTCTTACAAATTTGTATGCTGGGTACATCTAATTTTATTTTATTGGCGTACCTTCAAATATGACAAATGTCAAATTACCTTTTAATTGTTTCTATTTTCATAGTGCAAAACATATACTGTTTTGGGCCTAGAACCTTTACGGGCTTAAGCAGAACAACTTACCTATATACGTACCATCTAAATAGTATGTACTTGTTGTACGAAGTACATACTATTTCTATGATACGTATAGTCAGCTGCATAGAAACCTCACCCCCTCTTATACTTAAGGTTGTAATGTTATAAGAAACGGTCCGACAAAATTAATTAAGTTTGTTTTGTTTTTATCTTAATGCGAGTTGATGAACAATGTTTTTCTTCAATCCCTGAGGTGTATAACTGAACAAACTTTATGATTTGCCAACGCGAGAACACGCAAATTGCAAGCGTCTGAATGGAATGAGCGAGTCTGAAGGGATCATTGGGATCCGTAGCAGGCGAACAACCTCTCCTTGAAACTTGCCGTTTAAAATGGTAGCTTCAAGAACATTAGCCATATTTTTTTATGAACAATCGCGTGCCATTGCATAGTTTAGGTGAATTTAAATTCCGAAGCAAAATGATTGGTGAACCTATTTTTAATCGCAAGCTATGTGGTGGCATTCCCGGTAAATCCAGTGAATTCAAAAATTCAACAGGATAATTGACTGCTTTGTCAGGATCGACAACAGTGTCGATCTATTTAAACGACATCTCATTGCCAGGCAATAACTGTTGTATTTTGAAATTAATAGCGTCAACATCGATAATTTTTGTGGTTAAAATTGCTCGTTCACGTAGCCACGCATGATTAATGTAATTTGTGCGTAAATCTGGGAATATGCTTTCAATCAAAGCATCTTTCGTGGTTACCATGTTGCAAAAATTGTCTGGCAATTTTATGCATGGTGTATTTCTATGCAATAGAATTTTTCCATTGCCAATGTTGAGCAATTGTTCTGAGAATGACAGTGCCAATGGATCGTTTTGCAGTTGAACACGTATATTTATGTTAAGGCGTAATGTATTGACATTTCGCCATAGGTATGATTGTTTCAAACATGCGTTAACTTCGTCCGCATATGTAGCTCGTGGAATGACCGGCAATGTCTGTCTAAAATCACCGGACAGCAGTAGTAGAGCGCTACCGAAAAGTCTGGTATTATCGTTTAGATCTTTCATCGTTCTATCGATAGCTTCAAGTGAATGCTTGTGGGCCATAGTGCATTCATTACAGAATGAATGTATTCTTGCATATGCCTCAGACTACCAATATATGATGATGGAAGAATAAATGCGGTACCGATGTTGTTGCTATTAGTGGTTCAATCAACGTTACCGACGTTACCGACAATAGAATCACGCAAATGAATGTACTCCTCAGAACGCAGCTTCGCTTGATTATACTTGATGTACCGTAATCGCTCGCTTTCAATTTTCTCCAAAATATCAACGATGTATTGATGAAACAGCTGGTGGCATCGGATAAAGTTGTTGTCTTCATTGGCACGAATCATCAACCGATATGCGTAGAAGTTCATAGCGCTCACTATCTTGTTGGTTTCTGCACCTGCAAAGTAAAAATATAAATAAGACAAAAATAAATAAATCTTACAGAAAAAGTAAAAGTAAATAATATGTAGATTGTACCTGTCACTGGATTTATTTGTTTGGTGTTAAATTGATATCCATCTTCTCCTTCCCAAAATATCAACGGATATTGCAAAGTGTCGTAAGAACGATGACTGTCTTGAATTGTGTGAACCGTGTTATCTCTGTGTTGGATGCGTATATCTCGACGTTCATATGAGTCGCCAACCATAACAACTGCAATTTCATTAACTGTTGGTGAATTGTATCAGCCCGCATTCTCTCCAAATGGTACTTTGTCTGCTTTGATGACGATCATGTAGTTGTCGTTTTGCAGTCTGTTTTAAACGGTATAAAACAACTGGACCAACTGGTTGTGATTTCGAAAAAACTGTTCCAAAGTCGCCACAATTTCTCGTTCCTCCATCTGCTCGATGTGGTTGTACTGGCAGAGTGCGTTTATTTGTTGCTCCTCATCGCCCATGAAGTAGATTAGCAAGAATTTTGGATCTGCATCAGGCATTGAGATTAAAGAACCTATTTGATGATATACTTGGCCCTGAATCTTAAACGTTGATTCAAAATTGTGACCATCCTCATTCTGAACGATTTTTGTTGCTCTAAACGATGTCATTTGGAAGCACGAATTTAATTTGCGAATTTTACGAAAAAAACAATTTTGATTGAGGTGTAGTTCCAGACAATAGTGTTTTCAATGGTTCTGGCGGCAAATTCAATGGTGAAAGTACAACTTTTCCAGACTCGCAGCAGAAACTGGCCGATTCGCCTTTGTATTAGAATGCATGTTATTGTTGGCATTCTTTGTCCATAGCGCCAATGACAATTTGTGAATGTGATGAATAGTCGATGTCCGACTCATATTCAAACGTAAGATGGAGAAGTGATGCGCGTGTCAATCAATGCCCAATGTACTTGCAGGCGCTGTTGTTAATGTGCTCTGTGTGCGTCAGTGGTCGTTGACGCGCCTGTCTTTGTCTCAATGCATTAGCTCGAAGGTGTTCGTTGCATTGCTGTTGACTTTCAATTGCACGTGTGTTTGCAACCTGGACTCTTAAATTTGCATTGTCCGTCAATTGATCTTCTGCCGTTCGATTTAACCGACAGGTGTGGACTATTGGTGAATTCTGTGTACGTCGACAAATATTTCCTCCTCGTCCACGAAGACGTGCCATTGTTCTTTAATAAACACACAACACCAAAATATAAGCAACTTATATTTGAATTCAATGGATTACATATTGCTTTTTTTCGATGTGACGTTTAACACTCGTAAATTTTATAAAATCATCGACACAAATAAGCACTTAAAATAAAAATTTGCAGGTTAGATTGATTGTCATTCAATACTTATGTATATCATTTAAATTTATGGAAGATCATGTAAGATATTCACTTCAACACAGCACCTTACACATTTTTATAATGTATGTATTTGAGTACACTTGATGAAAAATACACTCAATATTCATGCGATTGTGATACATGGAACATCGAAACACATCGTACAGAAATTGAAATGTCAAAACAACGCCAATCCATGACGCAAGAGACTTGCGCATGTATTTATGCGCACTTCAAATACCACAGAATTCGAAATCAATGCCACCTATGGTACACAAACATAACTATGAATTATTCTCAGAAGTTAAATTATGCGTACGTCAAATATCACAGAATTCGAAATCAATGCCACCTATGGTACACAAACATAAAATATGAATTATTATCAGAAGTTCAACTATTCACTCTTCAGAAGGTTTAAACGGTCAATTATTCATATTATATTCATTATTATAAATATTGGGGGATGGTGGTGGAGAGTGAAATTGTGAGGTTACATATTCTGATATGCAAAAAATCTTTAAAAATAATCCCCTCAAATAAATTCCCTAAAAAATAAAAATAAATCCTAGAACCCTATTGCAACGCCACCTACCGGGTTCAATTGTGAATCAAAACCATCCAGGGACCCACTCAAACACACACACAAAATTTCATCAAAATCGGTCCAGCCGTTTAGGAGGAAATCAATGTCATACACACGTACAGAAGAATTATATATATTAAGATTACATGTTAATAATATTCAATCGCTGTATGATTCCGTATTATAATATGTACTCATTAAATGCGAGTATTTAGGGGAGCTCCTCTCACAAATTAATTATTAAGAAGAACATATTCGACGTCATTACCATCGTTCTCAGATTCACCAGTTTATCTCCAGCCGAAGATATCCTTCAAAGGTTAGCTCCACAAAATACATTTTTATATACCAACTCCCGCTTCTGTTTTAGTGTTACTAAAACTCTTCATCCAGAACTAAATTACATTTTACTGTAATTTATAATTTTAATAAACAGGTCGTTCACACAGGAAATCTTAGAACACATGTTAGAATGGGACATAATTCAGAGATGTAGTTCAGACATAATTAACCCTTGGTTGTATTCAAAAAGAAGAATGGAGGTGTTAGGCTTTGTCTTGATGCTAGAAGTGTAGAATGTAAAAGCACTGGTTTTACAGGCACAAATAAAAAATACCATAAATATAATTAACACTGTGATTACATGTGCTAATATATTAAATAGTAAGTGGTGGATGTTAGCTAACTGTGGATTTATGTTAACGGGAAACACCAAAGCTCCAGGAAAGCATTCCCAGTTGATTGGGCCAGCACCACCAACAAATCAATGTCTTACTCTCAAGCCACGTTTCCAAGTAAAGGAAGATAATTTTCTCGGGGCGCCACACAAAAATATTGCTAGTGGTCACTCAGCGCAATTTCGCAACTCAACCCCCTTACCTCTTAGATGTCCAGAAGTCCTCGAGTTCCATAACTATATAAGCGTAATGCTTTGATTCACATTATAGATGGGTGTGCAAGGTATTGTCCTGCCCCTCTTATGTGTTCCTGGCTTTTTAGCGTCTTTGGAATCTGCTGTTCTACGTCCTGCGATGGAACCATCGATGAATATGAAGAAAGGAGTCAGCGTCGTCGTCGGGAGAAGACCACCGGATAAGGTGCTGAAGAATCCTGGCCCGGAAGCGACCGTCCCCGAGAAGGAAAAAGTTAGTGGTGAGCGTTTGGGAATTCGCCGTCAGTAGTAGGCTTGGGCAGCCCGTCTTGGCAGGGGAAGTTGAAGATTTCCGCTTGCGGGGACTGAAGGCTCCTCCGGTTAGGGAGGAGCTTGTGCCGGGTGGAAAATGGTCCGCCACAAGCCTGAAGGTAGGTGCTCTGGTAGCAGCTGCCCTCTCGAAGGGAAACAAGCTTGTGGATGAGGCCGAAGCCATTGGAGCCACTCCAACTCCTGGAGTCATGCATGCTGCTGGCCGAAGCAAGCGCGAGTCGCTTTCGGGTGTCGAATCAGCCCTTTCCAGGGTCAACAGGGCTGGCGTGAATTCCCAAATTTACCGGGGAGGTGAGCGCAAGATCCATCCAACCGTGCGTCGATAGCGGGGCCCCTTCAACTACAAAAGGTGAGCATGCCACTGGTTGAGCCCACCAAGAGCCACCTTCTGGTGGTGAATCAGCCCTCTCCAGGGCCAACAAGTATGGAGTGACCTCCCAATTTAACGAGGAGGTGGGCGTGACAAGCAGCCAACCTGGCCTCTCCAACTACTGGAGGTGAGCGTGCCAATGGAGGCTGCCACCAAGAGTCTCTGGACCTTCTTGGGGCGAGTGACAATTTGGCCTTTTCTAGGGCCAACGTGA
Organism: Timema cristinae; assembly: GCA_039000515.1. Taxonomy (NCBI): domain Eukaryota; kingdom Metazoa; phylum Arthropoda; class Insecta; order Phasmatodea; family Timematidae; genus Timema; species Timema cristinae. Next base: position 24,585 of record JBCFYV010000941.1, on the reverse strand, counting down.
CAGCCTGCGTGACCTTACCAATTACCAGCAAAGTGGGCACAGATGGCAAGGTGAAATCGGTGGGTCTCCTCCAACTACCGGAGTTATGCGTGCTGCTGACGGATCCACCGGGGCATTCGGCAGTGCATCCTCGGACCTCGGATAGTTGGGCAGTGCCAGCCTCCTACAAAGCGTCGGCAGCAATACTAATGCGGGCGAGTCCAGTGGGGCCCCTTCAACTACAGGAGGTATGCATGCCGCTGGAGGCCCTTTTCATGCCAACAGCCCACAAACCAGGAAGGATGGCGAAAGCTCCCGTCAGCTCGATGGGTGGAAACCTAACTGTGCCAACGGAAGCCCTGACCAGGGAAAGCCTGGCCGTCTTTCACCGGTAAAGACCACTTCAAGTGGCACTGATGGCAGCGTTATCGCAGGGCCACAAAACCCACCTCAACTCTGACACCTCTCGCTAAGGGGTGTCAGTAAGAAACGCCCAGCTAAATATTCTTCAGGCTCGGTAGATCAGGTCACACGCTTCATGCGTGTCAACAGCTCGTGCAATTACGTGTACGTTTATTCAGGATCCGACCTCCTGTGTATGCGTGATGAGTCTGAGTGATTTAAGACCGTAATATTTCGTTTAAGGGGTAAGGCCAGCAACTCCAGGAAGATACCGGGGGCAACCCTAACCATTTAACCAGTAGCTCTGGTGATGAGAGTGAAGGCAACGGTGGCCTGGACCAGGGTCCACAAGAGTTGGGTAAATATGGGAAGCGGCGGAAACCTAAGGGTATCAACGCAAGCCGTGCCTCACCCCAGCCTGGTACTAGTTGTTCTGGGCCGACTCACAAAGCCAAGTGTAAAATCCCTCCCCATCATTTTGTGTGATGTGGAGGACTACTCTAAGGTGGTGAGGGCCATCTGATCCAAGGTTCAAGAGCCTTTGGAGGCGGTCAGGCCACTGGGGGTTCGAGTACCTCTCTAGTGTGGGTCGGAAGATGGATTACCACGCCCTCCAGAAATTCATGTCATTGGTCCTATGAGCTGGGATGGGAGAGACTGGTCAACTTCGTGGTTTAGGGAATCCTGACACGGACAAATCCTGGAAACCTCCAAGAAGAGCTGTTGGAGAGGGTTTCCCCGTGAAACCTATCACCCAGATGCTCTCCCAGTGGAAACGGGATCAGAAGATCGAGAAAGGCATCGGTTGCTGAACATCGTTGTCTCTCTGGCACACGACGAGGATCCCGCAAGACTGTGCTCTATATCAGTCCTGTCTCGGTTCCACTTCAAGGTGGAGAAATATAAGTTTCCAGGTGGCTCGGTTCAGAGAAAGAACTTTTTCCGGTTTGGTCAATGTGTGGAGTGACAACCATGCTAACTCTAGGTGTGAGTTCTGTGGTGGTGATCATGAGAGGGGCGGGTGTCCAGAGGAGAGACGATCTCCCCCGAAGTGCCTGCACTGCTCAGGAACCCAATCCTCGGCATGGTGGGGCTGTCTCACGTATAAGTCCTTGTGGGCTGCAGGGAATGTGCTGGCCTCCAAGGGTCAAGATGAGAGGACGGATGATCTAAGTGAAGGCCAGAAGCCTAAGGGCATGTGGCGGTATGGAAGGTGACCGTGACTCCAGCTCCAACACATAGCCACTGGTGTAATCTTTCACCAGTGTCCTGTTAGGGGGACCAGCCCCTCCACCTCAGGCCAAGGCACCAGCTAAAGCCACACTACCAGAATCGGTGGCATCCAGTTCTTCACTTTCTGTCGAGGACCCGTCCAAGACCGCTCCTCTTCCAATACCAACTCCCACTACTGCCTATCCCGCACCCCGAACCATTATCCCCAGCCCTTTGCACCTTCCAACCCTTTTTTTTACCACTCCTAACTCCTACCCTTGTCACCCCTTTCACCACCCCAACCAAACAGCTCCCCACACCTATCCCTGGCATGATAGCGTAAAGCTCAAAAATTTAGATTCTCAAAGGCATTATGGGACTGGATCGATAGGACTTTTCGTCAAGTCTCTTGAGGAAGGTCTAGGAATCTACGAGGATTAACCGTGGCCACCTGGTCATGGAGCACATCATCCTCTACCTGCTCTCTCATGGCAGTACACCCAAATAGAGTACTACCAGTGTTGAAGGAGCTCACGACCACACTCTGAAACGCCAACGGAGTCGCGGTAAAGAAGGCTGAGCTTGAAAGTTTCCTGGCAAAGCATCGTGTCAATGTAATGCTGTTGGGAAAAACCTACTTGCGCTCCGAAATGAGGTTCTCGTTATCAGAGTTCATCTGCCATTGGAGTGACCGAGAGGGAGATGTTGTAAGGGGTGGAACGGTGGTCCTGTTCCAGAGGGGCCTTGACCATCACATCATCTCACTGCCTCCCCTCCAACACATTGAAGCAACGGCTATCCAAATGGTGACCTCAACTTGCCCAGTGCGTCTCATTTCCATCTACTTCCCTCCCTACCGCCAGTTCGACCAGGCTAAGAGGGTGGAGATGGAGGTGGTGATTCGAGGTATCACACCTGTTTTATTCGGTGGTGACTTCAACGCTAAGGACCCTTCATGTGACTCTAGGATTATGTGCGCTCATGATGGATTGCTCCGTGACGTCATAGATCTACATGGCTTGGTGGCTTCCGGCCCTCCCACCGCCACCTACTTTTATCACAATCACCTTGGTTTCCCGGACGTCCTAGACTTCATTGTCTCAAGAGGGATCAGAAGCTGGTTATTGCTGAAGTATCTAGCTGAGATATACTCGGATCACAACCCCGTTCTTGTGAACCTGGGATGCGCAGTGTCCTTCATAGACCCCGAAAAACCCGACCTTAAGCGCACTGACTGGGACATGTTAACGAATGTGTTGAGAGAGAGGTTGGGACGCAATGGTCACTTCCCTGAGCTCTTGAAGCACGCCAATGTCCTCTGCTTTCATAAACCAGTTAAGGACCCGGCCATAGCTACGTCTTATAGACCGATCAGCTTGTTCGACTGTTTTGGAAAGTTGTTCGAGAGATGTCTACTAACGAGACTGACTTGACATGTTCACGAGGTGAGCATATTGGTGGACGAGCAGTTCAGCTTTCGGGCGGGACACACTACGTCTCACGAACTTGTCCGGCTCGTGGAGCTGGTCACGAGGAACTTCAACATCAACTGGCTGACTGGTGCTGTATTTCTCAACGTGGAAAAGGCCTTCAACCATGTTTGACCCAAAGGTCTCCTTTTCAAACTCCTTTTCCTGAGCCTGCCCTTTTGCCTAGTTAAGGTTGTACAATATTATCTATCCCACCACACTTTCTCCACTAACTTCGGGAACTCCACCTCCCACGTCAGAAGCATCCAGGTTGGAGTGCCGCAGGGCTCCCTCGTGTGCCTGGTTCCCCTCAGTTTTTATGTGAACGACATTCCAAAATCCCTATACACCAAGTTGGCACTTTATGCGGACGACACGTCTCTAGTAGCGGAGTCATCGCGAGGGCAGCTGATGGAAGGGCAACTCCAGACGCATCTGACACATTTGGAGGGTTGCTAACCACCTGGAGGACAAGTATTAACGTGGAGAAGAGCACAGCAGTGCTCTTCAATAGAAAATAAAGTTCTACAGGCCGGCCACACTCCGGCTGTTCGGAGAACAGATCAGATGGTTGGACAGTGTTAAGTACCTGGGACTTACACTGGGCACTAAATTGTCCAAATGACAACACTGTAACGAGAGATTTAACAAGGTGAGGCAAAGGCTGGGAGTCTTAGGCCCTCTGCTTAAGAGGCGTAGCGCCCTGTTTATAAGGAATGCTCTGACACTGTACAAGCAGATGCTCAGAACGATCCTAAACTATTCATGTCCCACTTGGGGCCACCTGGCAGACACGAATATGAGGGAATTGCAGACGTTCCAGAGCGTGTGTCTGAAGGTCATTGTGGACGTACCCTGGTATGTCTGAAATAAGACTCTGCATCGTGGCCTGGAAATGCCTACCATCAAGGACCACTTCCAGAAGCTGGAGCAGACCTTTTACGACATACTTCCTGTTGCAACCAATCCTCTTATCCAGGGGCTTTGGAATTACGTCATTGCCCCGGGAGGGTGCCATCGACGTCCCAAAGCTCTGCTTGAATAATCAAGATGTATCAACAGTGGTTTGGGAGGCTCTCACCCAGCCCCCAATAGAGTAATGTCTCCGCACGTGGGTCTAAAACCCTTATTCGGTTCCCCAACATACTTTCCGTTTTCCCCCACCAATATAATAATAATAATAATAATAATAATAATAATAATAATCGACTTTAATGGCGAAGTTAAGGCTACTGCTTTTTCTTACACTTAACCAATACAATTTAAACTGAAGTTTAACAAAATAATATATATATATATATACATATAAAAACACCCAAAAAGTATTAAGAAAAAGAGAAAAAAAAACTAGAGCTAAAATACACAAGGATTACGTACCACGCGCGCGCGCGCACACACACACACACACACACACACACACACAATGTGTGATTACGTCTCTCCCCTCTCAATCTCAAGAATGAGCTTCCATACGCCACTTATTTGCGACTTTTCACTTGAAACCATTCAATTCTAATTTCTTTACATCGTTGGTTAGGGTATTCCATGAACGAGAAGCTGAAACAGTGAAAGAATTTAAGTAATGATTGGAATTATGAAGAGGAATGAATAAAACTGAGTTTTCTTGTGATCGAGTGTTGAAATTATTATTAGGGTTGAGTAAGCGAATACGTGAAGAAAGGTATTGTGGGGAGTTGGTAGTCAATAGTTTCTTTATGATTGTCATCGAGTGTAGAGTTCGTCTTTCTTTAAGTTTTAGCCAAGCTAGTCTCTTACAGTATGGGGAAATATGATCACGTGACCGGAGGTCGAATATAAATCTAACACATGTGTTCTGGAGTCTTTGTAGTCTTGCCACAAGGTCAGCTGTCAGGTCATTATAAACTACATCACAATAGTCGAAAAGCGGGAGGATAAGGGATTGGATAAGAGTGGATTTAATATTCATTGGTATAAATTTTTTCAGGCGCTTTATTGAGTGTAAGGCAAAGAACACTTTTTTATTTAACGTAATATCAATATTACGTTATCTTTGTTTCATAACTTTGCAAAACACGACAACCCGTCTGTTAAATTGCAAAACCATACGGTGTGACCAATTGGTCGGTATGTGTTGGAACTTGCTCTCATGCTCCCCTCAGAGATCATCAGAGCATGCTTTTGTGATGCTTTGTGATGATGATCAAATTATATATTATATTGTATAAACTTGACGGAGGAAGAACTTGGACGTAAACCTACATCGCCAAAGAATCTACGAGTGACTATGATGTGTCAGACGTCAATATCACCACCACGTCACAGAAGAAGCTTCTTCTGAGACATTAGGTTTATACAATTAAGAATCTGAGTTAGATTCTAAACTCCGCTTCGCTATGTCCATAAGACATAGTTTTTTCAGTCAGAATGTCTGAATTTGTTTGATATGCTCATAAGGCTTAATTTTAAATGTTAATCGTCGCTACTCTTTTTCTATGTCTTATGGACTTTATTTTCTTTTTCCATAAAGTATAATTTTGAATTTTATTTTTAACGCTCTATCTTCATAACTCATAAGGTTGCTTATCAAAGTTATGACATATTTTCCTATGCCCATATAGTGTAGCTCAGAATGGAAGGTTTAATACTCTATTTATCATGGTCCATACGACTTTAATTACAATAACAGTGTGTTTTACTTATTTGTCTAAGTCCTTAAGACATAGCTTTATATATTAGAGAATAATAATGACACCATAAATGATATGGCCGTGTTTATGATCTCTTTATGGTGGAAATCAGGTTATGAAACGTTTTATTTAATGATATAGTTAAGTCAGTGACATATAGCAGTCACTATTGCCTCTTTGTAGTGTATCTATTTTAGGGTGCGCAACCGGTGGAAGCACTACTAGCTGGTAGCAATGGTCCACGGGAATAGTGTTCTGTCTACTGCCTCTGTAAGAGTTGTTTGTATCAAGTTATTCTAATATTCTTTGTACTTATTACTGTGTGCCCTAGTAATGGGTGGAAGTATATTTATACTATTGAATGCACAGGCAGTACTTATTAGGAATTGACTGGCCATAGTATGATAACCGTATGGATGACTGATTACTCACCATCTACTACTTGTAAAATGCTGGTTCCTCTCCAAGGAAATTAACCTTATGTTTTCGTAACTCTATATGGAGTTAAATCAAGCTAGATAGCTTATATATATATATATATATATATATATATATATATATATATACACATATATCACATAGTAACACTAAAAAATTATGATTAAATACCCCTTGTTTTCATTTACTATAATTTCACTATTATTAATAAATATACCTTTCAAGTCTTAGTCTGGTACTAGCTAGGCTGGATTATTGTCATTATTGTTATTTGTTGCCTATCTTTGACTGCAACTATGTCGAGACAGACGTTCCTTTGTAGGAGAATGAGCGTTGATCCTCATTTTAAGAGTTACTAAACTAATCTATTATATATTCTATCTTACTTCAGTCAGTGCCTTGTCACGAAGGTGTTTATTGCTATTCCAGCGTATCTAGAAGTTTACGATCATGGTAACTGAATATAGTTATCTTTAATAACAATAAACTGTTTGATCAAAATAGTATTTAGAACGTATATAATTCTATTTCTCTTGTTTACATTTAATAAAACTGATTTGTTAAACTTATATATTTCTCTTATGTCTTATCCTTCCCAAAATTTCCTTATTTAACCTTGTTTATAATTGTAATCGTAGCTTCTTATACTTGATAGGAGAAGTGAGGATTCAGAAGGGTTAGCCAAATTTTAATAAAAAATAATGAACTTGTACAAAAATTTGAAAGTTAACAATTTCTAATATATAACATCATTAAACATAGTTAACTCTTTTTGGCAAATAGAAGTGGAAGAATATTCAATGAAATTTTATGTACAACGGAAGAACTAATTGTTTTAAAAGAATGGTATTTGGTCTTTCGGTATCAACTAGTAAATTTTTAGAGGTTTAGAGGCAGGTAATGAAATTCTCAGGTATGCAACTCTCTATATGGATGAAATTGTAATAGCGTTAAAAACATTTTAAGAACATCTTGTGAAAGTAGAGCAAGTATTAGACAAATTGAAACAAGGAGATATGATAGTGAATTTTAAGAAACCATATTTTTTATACAGAGAGATAATTTTTTTAGGTCATATAATTTCACCTGAGGGTATTTCAGCTGATATAGACAAACTAAAGGCCATTAGGGAGTTTCTCTTATTCTTAAAAATCCAAAACAGTTATGAATTTTTAGGCCTTGTTAATTACTATAGGAAATTAGTGCTACCTTTGTTAAGAATGACTAAGAACTATCAAGATTGGAACTTGAGAAGTGTAAAGAGTACAGTATTGGACCAAATAAAAGAGCAATTTATCCCTAAATTTTTTACTTAAAACAGCTTTTTTTGTGTGCGTCATGTGGTGCTTCTGGACAATCTTTAGGAGAAGAATTGTTTCATTTGGACGAGTAAAGTAACAGAAGACCGTTTTCTTTTTATGTGCATGGCCTAGAACTTAATTATACAACTACAGAAAAGGAATTGTCAGCAATCGTTTTTGGATATCAACAATCTAGGACTTACATTTATGGCAAGACTACAACCTTATACACTGATCATAAAGCTCTAATATTTTTTAATAAATTCAAACTTCTACACTGGAGACTTACTAGATGGATTTTGTTTTTACAGGAATATAATTTGGTTATAAAAAAATTTCAGGAAAGGAATAGATATTAGCCGATACGTTATCTAGGTATCCACTTGAAGAGGCCATAGAGACGAAAATAGACACAGAATTTCAAGTTTTAGTGTAAAAGGAAGGAAACTTAGTGAAATTGATAAAAAAATATACAATAATTTCAAAATTTGCAGAAAATAGACCCAAATATAAGATTAATTTTGATGAATTTGAGAAAAAGAAAACTAGATTGCAATTTAAGAGTAGATACCAAGTTTATGAGGGCCTATTGTTAAATAATATACCATAGATGAAGTATGGACTGTTTGTATCCCTAAAGAATTGATCTCACCTGTAACAAGAGATTGTCATGAAGAGTATGCTTCCCCAGCAGTTAAAAATTTCTACAAAATTCTGAAAGAATCATGAAACTTTCCAACGATGCGTAAGCAGATTGCTAAATAACTAAGTGTATGTGACTGGTGTTAAAAAATTAAAATACACAATGTAAATGAAAAATGTATTAGCAGAAAGACCACTTTAGTTAGTAGGCTATTTGTTGATTTATTTATACCACTATCATCTAGTGCTAGAAGTGTGCAGTATATATTCGTGGTATTAGAAATTTTCAGTAAATATTCAAAATTATATCGAATTAGGAGGGTCACGGATAAGGCAGTCACTAATAAAATTACTCAAATTTATTTTGATGAAATAGGTTTTCAAGGAACAATTCTATCTGATCATGAAAGTCAGTTTATCAGAAGGAAATGGTGTGAAACCTTAGACAGCAACAATATAGTAGTAAAATATACCTCAGTGTACCATCCTCCATCTAATATTGTAGAAATAGTCAACAGAGAAATAGGCAGGTTGTTTCGTCATCAAAGACATTCATCTTGGGCATCATATATAGAACAAATAGAAAGTTGCTTAAATTCAGTTACCCATGAAAGTCCAGGTCTTACGCCCTTTGAACTTATGATAAATGTTAGGCCCACTAGGACAGTAGAGAAATTGTTGAATTTTCCTGTAAGAATAGAAAAGGACCGAGAGACAAAGTTACACTTAGCAGTAAGAAAATTTGAAAGAGGAAGAAGAGAATGGAGCGTGGTATCATAATAAGAAAATCCTAAAGCCTATTAGTTACAGAGTTGGACAGTCAGTACTGGTAAAGAATCACAAATTGTCATCAGCCATGAATAAGGAAGTAAATAAGTTTTTTATACTATATGAAGGACCCTTTGTAGAGTATAAGATAATAAGTCATAATGTGTATCTAATTCTGGACCCAGGAACAAATCAAGTTAGAGAAATATTTAAAGTAACAGAGTTAAAACCTTAACATCATATCACAGAGGTTTGAAATGGTAATGGTATAGCTATGGTATTAGAAAGAAAGATTACCCGGATGTGACGTGTCATGTGTGGCGTATGGGAGAATGGTTATGATGTATGAAAGGTGTAAGAAAGGTTGAGAAGACCTTAAGAGTAGGTGTACCCTTACAGCAAGGACCATTCTGGTTAGGTTTTGACCAGGTCCATATAGCAACATTCTTTTTAAATTATCTATCTGTAAGATGGATTGAGCATTTGGTAGCAGCCGTTATGAGAAGAAGTTTTGGATATACAGACGTGATAGGAAGTCCATGTATAAGGGGGCCAAAACATTTATCTTTCACATAAATAGAACTTGGGTTTTTATAATTTATCTTATTATTTCATGTTATTAGGAATATAATAATTTTACACATTCTTGCCTCATTGGGGACGCGGAAGTGTGGTAGAGGTTATGCTTATATAACATATCGTGGATACTAAGTTAAGTAAATTGATTATATTATATATCAATTTTAAATAGGAGGTTACCAGGTGTTGCAATTATAGACGCTTGAGTTATCTGGTCAAAGGTATAAGAGTTTAATAAAGCTGATTCTGATAATGAGAAATCCGTTAGGATAATAGGTGAAGAGGATGTAAAGGTTACTATCTCTGTGGAGCTTACGGTCTAAAGCAGGCTAATAAGGGAATGTTTAACGTTTAGTCAGTTGGAGGGTGACATGTACCTAATAATCATTGTGAAGAGCCTAATTTGATGTATCTTGAATTATGAAGATGTGGGTTATAAGCATTATTTTAGGCAACGTAAGACTTGAGGGATTATATTGTGGTGAAGGCCGATAAATAGTCAACTAGGATGGTTACAGGCTGTAATGGTAGTTAAATATCTGTTCAATTTGTGTCAGGGCTAATAATATAACTCAGAATAATATTATATTAAGATTTCATTCGACTTAAAAAACTTGATAAATAAAGAAGAATTTCTAAAATAATATTTTACTGAATGTTACAAGATAACAATTTTGGTATAACTTGTGATCTGTTACAATTTGATAGGTTTAATTGGTTTTGTTGAAGATTGAGGCTATAAATACAAACTAATAAAAATATTTCTTTTTATTATTTGAGTGTAAGGATTTGGGATGTTTAAAGAATATAAAAATAGTTAGAACTTAAAGGACCAAGTTACTGGTTATTAATAAGTAATAAAACTTTTATTAGTTATAACATCAATTAAAGTTAATTAATACGTTTTAAGTGTATGATACTCATTTCAAGCATCGTTAATGTAAGAAATATGAATATATATATATTCAGATTTTAATTTTATTTTACTAGTTAATAGTCTTATATTTTGTAAAAATAACTTGTTCAATTGTGCAAACTCAGATGAGGAATTATGATCATAGATGCACCAACGTTATGAGTGCTTTGTTTATCAATAAAGATTGAATGAGCAGATAACTGAACGAACTTATTAAATTTAGAAACCTTTAAGATAAATATTTTATTAATTTAATGTTTCTTAAAATATTTATTAGATTTTGAATTTGAATTTAAATTAAAGTAACTTTATTTTTAATACAATTCATTTTGTACTCAGAATATTTTGGTATAGAGTGAATTTGGATTTTATAGATGCATTTAAATATTTTTATTTGTTTTCAAGTATAGTAAATTATTAATATATTGAGCATTAATAATTCTGTAAACTAATTTCGTTTTGGGAAAAATTTATTTCACTAAAGTTATTCCGTTTCAACTCAATATAACAATCGGAGGCTCAATTTTATTTTAAGAAGATATATTTTGACACTTTGTCATATGTTATATTTTTATCACCAATAAGGCCATTATATTGGTACAACCAATAAGGTCAAGTGTATCTAACGATCAAAATTAGGTGAATTAGTGCTTTGATAAAATATCATGTATGTGATAAGAGTGGATCAGTGAATGCTCAAATGATATAAGAAAGGATTTTTTTTATAAATATCAATAATCGTATATTATCAATTAAGAATCAAGGAAAAAGGCCATTTTAAGTAATGCTGTAAATCTTATATTCAACAATGAAAAGTAATAATCTAATTTAAAAAATATATTTGATGACCTGGTGGTCTAGGGGTAAGATGTCAGGCTTATAAGCTGGGGGTCTGGTGTTCAATCCTTGGTCCTGGCACAGATTTATCTGATTGATAAACCCTTCCTTTATCTCTGACAGGACGTGTGTTAATCACAAATTGTGAATGCGTAGAATGCCAGGCCTACACCATGGTTCGGATTCCATGTTAAACTGTATGTCCTCCATTTCATATCACAATCACCCTACCATTACACTTTAGCGTAAGTGCGTATAGCCCGAACGGGTAGTAAGACGTGGTGCTAATATTAATAGTAATAATAATGATAATAATAAAAATATTGTACTTATTTTCACGCTTATTTTGAAAACAGATTTAGGAGGACATTAAATGAATTTAACTAAAATCTAACGATTTTGTATTTTATCATCTTGACTTATGTAAAATTTTTCTGATATTTTATAATTTCAAGATAAACCAAATAAATATCGAACATTTTAAAATAATGAAAAATACATTTTGAATAATGATACGCAGTTTGAACTTTGTATAAATGAAAGGTACAATTTATAGCACTTGAGTTTATTTTTAGTGTACCGTATTCATTTTAATATGGTTTAAACTCAATTACAATTTAACATTTACTTAATAAATTAATATCAAATTTTGCTATCAACATAATGCTCATATAGCTGTTTTATCTTATTATGTTTTACGACATGTTTAACTGTTTCATATACATTTCATTAATTGGTTTGACTATAGAAACATTCAATAATTGTGAGTTTATTCATTATGTAATCAAGGGAAGCTAGCTGTAATGTTCACATTTATATTATTTATTTTCTTAAAGTAAAGATAATTTATTTTGCTATTTTAGATTTAAATTAATATCATAGTACCCTTTATTTTGTCCACTTAGTTTCAAATATTAGATAATATGTATATTAAATTTAACTCTCCAACTTGCCACTAACTAGCGCTCTGTGAAGCTGTAATTTTATTTTGTCCTGTGCAACCGGGTCTAGGTTGGTGATAAATGAGCTCAGAAACTTCTAGAATATTCGAGTTCCTGCTCGGAAGATTGGTAGATTTTTTTTTTTGTGAATCTTGTCTATTAGACGTAATTTATATATGCTCTGAAAGTCTTCTTATTTAAGAATGTAAGATTTCAATTTGAGTGAATTATATTGCATATAAGTGTAAAATAAGTTTTCTTATTTATATTTAAAACAAATATTTAACACTATTACAACATTTATAAGCGAATGCTTTACGTAATCAAGTGAAAGCATGGTAAGCAGCAATTGTAAAATTATATTACATTCGTCTTAAAGTTATAATCAACTCGTAGCTTTTGGGCTGAGTTATGTCAAAGCATTATGTTTAACTGTTTAATAGCAACAATGGCTCACAAATGTCTTCCCAATCGTAGGCAAGAAAGCAGGTCGTTTTATTTGTAGGGTCAACTTGGGACGTAGCCTATTATTTGGAATACTATAAATCTATACATGCCGTTTGGATTGTGAGTTCCAAACCCCCTGGATATATAAATACAAGCCGATATCCCATTCGTGGGTTTCGTATCCTTTTTCATTATGAAACTTAAAAAATCAAAAACAATTTGCTGTCTTTTTATAATGCTCACGTATCATGAACTAATTGAAAACGTATGTTACATGCATTACTATCTTCATAGTGCAGCTCACAGATACCACGTATTTTGTTTATTTTATGCTGGAATTACATTAGTAAGAATAATTTGATTAGAGTTTATCGCCTCGTCATTTTCTTAGGCTGAATGATAACCTCGATTAAACTCTTTATGAATGGTTTTTTAGTACATGCTTGAAATCTTCTTCTGAAACTAACGTATTCAGGGCATTATTTTGTAGCACATGTGAGTTTAAACCGATATGAGATTTACGTCTAAACATTGCTTCGAGCATCTTTTGATGTCTATATTAGGAACTGTTCTTTCGGAACTCTCAAAATCCTAACACCTCAATTCCACTGCTTTTAATGAGTCTCTTACCTGCAAGTAAATATAATATTTTCTACATCCTGGTTAGCACGCTTAACACTTCCTTGACTTTGGGAACTACAAAGTTTTCCATGGACTATCATCAACCCTTCTCATATTTTTTAAGTTAGTAAATTTATCACATGATTTTAAAACTCACGACCATCGTCAGACTTCAGCACACTTGGAGATCCGAAGAAAAAAAAAACACATTAGATAAATTACAAGCAACTTCAGCTGTTGTTTTAGTTTTAAAGGACGTAGACACACAAATTTACTAATGAAATTTTGATAAACCCAATATGAATTGAAATTCTTTATCTACACAGGTCTGCATACCTGTAAGAACTTGCCGCCGAGCATTTAATTAGAAAATATATAGTTTTCACAGCTTAGCCTTCTTTGGACGGTTGTACTTCTTCTCACAGTGTTAAGAAAGATATAAATAGATCATTCTGATATATTTTGATTTTAGACAGCTTAGTCGAAGAGACTGGTGTTTGTATTCTGACTTTCTGTCTTTTTGTAAGCTCTGACTCACTTTAACACAAGCCATAGATCCAAACCTGTGACTAACATATCCGTTACTCATTAGTCATTAGTGTTTAGAGTGAACGAAAACCACGTACCGTACGTAAAGATTAAGAACGTACGAGGTACCTTTAACGTATTAATTTTTTTTAAAAGCTTCATTTCTTTATAGGTAAGTATAATTTTTAATATAATATTATATTCATATAATAATAATAGATTATAATACACTAATCCCTGATACAACAATGTGCAGAAATAAGCGATTAGCAATCTAACCAGTTAAATGGTCACTTCCTGATATGCAACGGCAGATTGGGCTTTGCCCCAAACTGGTAGGCCGATCGTGTTCTTTCTTATTTCAACTTTTGTCCGTAACATATATAGCATTTAATACGTGTTTAAGAAATCACTTCCCCATATTGGTGGCGTAGTTGGCTAACGCACTAATTTCATGTTGAGCTGGACTGCTAAGGACGGGGAGATCGAGGTTCGAATCTCGGTCGGGTGAACTGGGGTGGTTTTTCCTAAATGGTTTTATACTTTCCCTCCATGAAAATGCGGGTTCACTTCCCCTAAATGAAACTTTCCCAATTCCTAATTCATTAGCGTAATTAGTACTTAAGCGTATAACCCGAACAGGTAGTAAGACTCGATGCTAAAAAAAAACTTCATGTGCATTAAATAAATTAATAAGGGGAAGTTTATATCTAGAGTTTGAAAATTGACATCTCATGAAATATTAGAAGTGAAGTTACTAGCCTAGCATTCTTAGAATAGATTTAGTCCTCGAGTCCCAAGTTCTATTGCTGTCGCTATTGGTGGAAGAAAATCTCTTGCCAAGTGCCTGATTGGTTCTGCTGCGGATCTTGAGTCCCATGAGTATATACAGCACCAGGATCACCAACATAGGCACGATGAAGAAGATGAAGCTGCTCATCTCGTAGATGGGCCAGTTGACTGGAATATTCTCATCCAGCATAGCACAGAACGCAGACTCCAGCACTGGGTTGTTGGAATCTAGATAATGCAACATTTCAAACACTATTTACACGCACACTCATGGGGTATAGATGATGAAGGTTTTATTCAGAGGAAGTATATCCACGTCTTCGTGGAGGAAGAGTGGGAACTGATTTAGAAAATCATGAATCTAAAACTGTTACGATCACGGATAATAACAACCAAGCCAAATCGCGGACAGTTGCAATAATTTGATGGTGAGGGTAATTAAAAAATTACAAGTTGGACAGTTTCAACCTAGTACAGACATCCTGAATTTCTGCTTTATTTTGTGAATTTCTCGGCAATCTCACTAATGACCCCCTCCAAATCTAAGCTTCTTTTTTTTCTCTAGCATGTGGCATTGACAGGGAGTGAATTGACATCCAGTTTGGTCTTCTGTATGTAAAATATTGACTACACAAAGCGTTACTCAAAGTACACCTATGGAGATTGTCTACACGTACGAGTAATGAGATGATGGGATAGTAGTGAATATGGAGCTCTGGAACCAGTGTGAGTATTAAACCTAGCTTAAGTCTAATTCACCAACGTCTGATGACAGTTAGGATTACTCGTCTTCAGAGAAAATTACCCAACGTACCAGCCGGTAATATTTCCCGGGACCCAGCTGTGACTTGAACCTTGAACCTAGTACACCCAGTTGTGACTTGAACTCTGACCTGCCCATCACCGGAAAATAAGAATACCCTAGCATGATGTTAAATCCTAGTGACCCTCTCGGTGTTAGAATGGTCCAAGCGCCACTATACCAATGAACTGGACTGCCAATGACCCGGAAATCGGGTATATAATCCAAGTCAGGTCTAATTAGGGTGGTTTTACCTAAATTCTCCTCCAGTATCACTCCATGCTAATGCTGGTATACTTCATCTAAATCTAACCTTCCTAATCCCAAGAATATTTTAGTAATTTGTACATAGGCGTGTGCTAAGACTCATTACTAAAATAAAATATTCCCGTGGCCACCAATGCGAGTTTATATCAATTTAATAGGTCTACTCTTTGTAGAACGTGGCAACAAAAAAACACACAAACATTGTTATGAACTTATTAAATAAGATTACACAACTCTTCCAACCATGAGTTGAAAATTATTTAATGTGGGATTACAACAAAATGCTATACTAATCTGAATTTTACAGAAATATATTTAATGGATTTCTTATTATTAGTACGTTTTAATGCCATAGTTGACCATAAGTAAAGGGTGTTATATAAAAATAATACAGATGAATAAGACAAATTTTAAGGATATGTGCTTGGATTCATTTGGATATTGTAATAAATTACCATTTTAATCCATTGTTTGGTATCTAATTTCAACATCCCTTCATATATCAAGTACTCTAGTACAAACCTAGCTTTACCATACCTTGAAGTGATAGTAAGTTACCTGGAGGGTAGTTGACGTAGTTGACACTGGTGAAGACGGCGAATGGCACAGCACTGACTAAGGACAGCAACCACAGGAAGGCGATGATCTTCCAGGCTCTCTCAAGGTTGGACATGGTGTAGGAGTGCAGTGGGTGGCAGATGGCGAGGTAACGTTCCATCGAGAAAGCTACGATGGTTAGTACTGATGTATAGGAGGTCCTGGAACAAACAAGTTGTGGATAATACTGATGTATGGAGACTGGACACAGGTCCTAATTTTAACGAAGTCCTCTGATGAACTACCAGAAAAAAAATTAACTGCTAGTCAGTCACTTTGTCTCTCGATGAACTCCGGGTAATGGCATTTGAATTTTCACAGATCAGAAGCCATTGTTTCAAGATTAGGAATTTCATCGTAAGCCAGGTGGCCGTACTAAACTTCTGGTAGCTCCTAGTGATAGATATGTCTTTCTGTATCTGCGAATTCCTAACTTTAAGGCTATACCGTTAAATCTGTTCGTCACCTTTCGGCTTAAAGCATGCTACAGAACTTTTATTAATTAATAATTAATATTATCTCTGTAAATATTAGCTGAATACAAGAAACCTAGTGGCAATAGTTTAGTGACCTTTTAAAATGGACAATATTGTCTCACAACTTATCATTGAACTTGAATAGTGGGAATTACCAGCAGAAACAGTTGTGTATATTCCCTTAGAGTAGTAGTTCCCAAAGTGTGCTCCACGAAGCATCTCAAAGTGCTCCGTGAAAGGATTGGAAATAAAAAAATTAAAAAATGTGACAAGATCTCAAAAATTCGAATTTGTGTGGACATAAACTGTGCATGGGTAAGTATTGGGTAGAAATTATTTAGCTTCTGCAGCTTGCTGTAAAACAGTGTAGATAGCAAGTATTATAATGCCGAAGTGCATGTCATGTGTTACCTCAGTCATCTTTGCCCACCCACAACTTCTTAGAACCATGGAAAACATCGAGAACGTTGGTGAAGCACAGAGACTGCACGTGGCAAAACCAGACAGAGACACTATAAGGTGCTAGCTAGCACCATCTCTGTGAGAGTTTCGCCACGCTTTCAGATACGATCGTTAGCACCAAAACCTATCCAGAATATTCTGGGAAGTTTCTATTGCATATTAAAACTTAAGTTTCTTCGCACCTTCAGTCAGCTGCAGTTCAGTCAGTATTCAGTTGAGAGTCGAAACAAGTCAAGTCGCAGTGCAGTGTTATTTATAGTTTCAAATGTTATTTTCTGGAAGAACTCCACGAAATAAATTAAAAAAAAAAAAAAAAAAAACACTTTTGGGTTGCGTCTGAATATCCACTCTGTCTGACATCGCAGCAATATGAGTGCTTGATTGATTTGACATTAGATTTTGTGATAAAAGAGACTTTTGAAACTAAGATTTCACTATGTTAATCAGGATTCTTTGCCTATTTATCTACTAAAACAAAATACAGATCTATCCTCGAGGAAAAGCCAGATATTCGGTTGCAGCTGTTACATATTCAACCTGATATAGCCGTACTCATATTATGCAAATCAAAACAATCCCATCCCTATCATTATAATCTAAGTTCGTGGTCTATACTTTATCGTTCTTTTTTATGTCAAGTTTTTTTGGTAGCCGTGAAAATGGATATAAATACCATATCTATGTGGGTGACATAATAATGTGGATTAATAATACTTACTTTGAATTTATTATCAAATGTGTGGCCTTACTTTAAGTTTTTACATTTATGTAGTTAAATAAGTTCTTTATTTATCTGAAATTAATGAAGAAAATAACTATTGAATGAAGTAAAACTTTATGTTTAACATGCTCAAATTCTTAAACATGCTTTTCCATCGTGAATACTGCTGTAATTCAGTTAATTACCTATGTAGGTACTAGGTGAAAGTATCATAGCCAATTGAAGTTTTGAGAACATTTTATTTAAGATTCCAATTTTCAATGATTTTCAAAGAGAAAACTTAAATTCAGCCCAAAATTTAATATATTTAGAACTCAAAAAATAATAAGTGCTTTATCTATGAGATAAAAATCGTCAAACAATTTTAAAAGCTTAGTTAAGTAAACCCAGTTTTTAAAAAAAGCTGCAAATACGTGCCTTTGGAATCAGGGCAACGATAGTGCTCAGTGACGAATTTCTTTCCTGAAAAGTGCTCCACGTTTCAAAAGGTTTGGGAAACATGGCTCTAGAGGTTTTATCTTCTTTTATGAAGCCCTCACACTTTATTCTTGTATCGTCACTACCCCTATTAGATAGTAGTATGTGACGACTACATTAATATGGAAATACAATATAAAAGGAGGTGGTCACCCAAAACATATAAGTTTATTGTTTCAAAACAAAGTGAATTATCACAAGTACAAAGACACGATTGCAGTCAAATCTTTCCATTGTTTATAGTTAGGAGCTAATAGAGTAACAAGTGACATTGTTGCCCCAAAAGGGCGTGTTAGGTGTAAAGTACCAAAAACTGACTTACAATCAAAACACCCATGGTTGGATCGAAGACAATATAAGGTGTAAACCTTTAAAGAAGAACAATCACATATTATAGAACGAAAGTGTCCTGAACAGCTTACCACATTAATTTAAGCTCGGGGGATAGATTTAAGATAAAGTTAATAAACCATACACAACCCTACTCCAGCCTTACGGATAAAATTCTGTAACCCTGATAAGCATGGACAAGCAATGTTGTTGTACAATATCTAAAACTAGGAAGTTTTTGTTTAAGGAGTTACAACTATAATTGTTAACTGAGCTAGATAGCGTGTGTTAACTCCAGAGAGAGTTACATGACACAAAAGTAAAGGTCCAAGGGCTGGAACTATAGGTTTATAAATATTTAAGAGAAAGAGAGCTATCAAGAATCTAGGCTCTAAGGAAAGTAGGTCAGGCCTATTCCTTATAAGTACTGCCTAGTCATAAAATAGTATAGATAGTACTGAACAATAGTCTGGAGACAGACTATAACTATAGTAAACTGTTAAACATCAAAAGAGCCAAGCGGCGCCTGAAGAGATCCGGACAAAAGAAGCAACACCACGCACACACAACATCCCTGTAGAATAGAAGCATATCCATGAGGTGAGCACCGTACTAAAGACTGATACCACTCAAAGACCCGACTGAATTAACCTGATCTCCCCTCTTTACCAATATAATAAGTTACCATATGAAATGCTACATTCTTATCTTCATTACTCAAACAATACTCAGAGGAAAAGGGTGGAGGTGGTTAAGGGTGTTCGTTGAGTACACACATCAATTTTTGCTAAATCAACCAAATAATTTAAAACTGAATGAACTCAATTTCCATTTAGTGTATTTATGGACTATAGTTTATCTTTCAAGCTTGTCTTGTTTTGTATTTTTAAACAGATCTTCAACTTTTCTTTTAAGGTAGGTGTTCATACGCTCCAAAAGTGTCTGCTGAAGTGGTGCTCCTAGTGGTGAACGCCACATCTAAGAGAGGGCCGCCAGTTGTGGAGAGTTGAGACGGCCCGGCCTGTGAAAAACACTGTGACTAGTCGAGAGCAACAGGTAAGATGGTGGCGAAATCGTTGTAATTTTGTCGCCGCGTTTCATGGTGTTTTGTTGCTAGTTTTGCACCCTGTTAAAGATAAGAATACAGTTGACAAAGTTGGTTGAAGTGTAAATCACGATAATGATGCTAAGAGGCCAGTTAAGTTCGTGGTTCAAACATTTTTGGTCCTCCAAGCCTAATTATTACGTCTCGTAACGTGAGTATAAGTTTTCACGGTATGTTATCGTAGTCATTGTGGCATAAAGGTGGTGAATTGTTTCAGTTTTTTCTTTAGCCTGTTAACTATGTTGTTCATTTAGTTAATAGTCGGCAATAAGAGATTGTTGTTTGTAAATTCAGATAGGCCAATGATTAGTGTGATTTCATAATACTCAAAAGTTTCTAGGTCGTTCAGGGTTGGTTATATTCTAGCACCACTAGCATCAAGTTGGGTATTTATTTAGTTAGTTGCTCGCTTACTTAAGGTGATTCGACCAGCAAGCTTCTCCTAGAATGGGCTGGCTATAACATTTTGACAGGGAATTTTTAACATGGTTGAAGGGGGGGTGTTGTGTTGTGAAGGGGGTAGGGGGAGGGATGGGCAGGCGGAGTTGGAAAGTAAGATGGTCACAACAGTGTTGTCATAGCACTACCTCTTTTTTTCCGCTAAGAAACTTCACTGATAGAAAATAAATGTCACCGCATGGCTCACCCGGAAGTTGTGGTTTGAGTTTGAATCCTGGCTACTAAGATTCATACAATATTAATAATTTAAAATAATGAACTTATTACACGTGTCACAAAGTATATACTGTACAGAATATTACTAAGCCCATATTTATAAAATGTGTTTTTAGAAGAAGAAAATAAGTACCGGTATTACTAAGCAATTTAATGAAATAATTTGAGTGATAAAAGTTTAAGGGCTCTTTTATTATTCTTTTTGCACCAAGTCTTACTATCCATTCGTGTTATACTTATATGTACTAATTACGCTAGTTAGTTAGGAATTAGGAAAGCTTAATTTAGAGGAAGTGCACTTGCATCTGCGTAGAGTGGGAATCAATTTATAATAAAACTACCCTCAGTACACCCGATCGTAATCGAACCCCAATCTCTCTGTCTTAACAATGATCTGGTCTACGACGAGAGTGACGCCTTAGAGACCATGTTGGTACCATAACAGGTTTTATAGTTATTTATTCATAGTATAAAAAGTATTACTTTCCTTTATAATTATAATAGTTAACAGAGCTCAGGATGAGTCCCTTACAAACTGGCTACAAGCTGTAAAAATGTTGAAATGCCACTTGCATAAGAAAGCAAAGTGATCGACAGCCAACTGGTTTACCAAATAAATAAAAATATTTCAAAGCTTGAGTGTGTCAATTGATCTGCACGTTTAGGACCATGTGATAAGATATACAACTCTTCAACATGAAAGTACCTGATGGTATATATATGTCGAGATGGATTCAATGAACCAATTGACCGACAAATTAATACATTGCAAACAACGTGTTCGACAACAAAATCGTAAAAGGAAAATAACAAGTAGTCTGTGAAATTTAATTCTTTAAATATAATTTAAAACTCTAATAAATAAACACATTTGTGGTCACATGGTCCAATGCGTCAATATCACATTGAACTGGATTACTAGTGTTGAGAAGATTGGGGTTAGAATTCAGGTCATAAGTAGAGATATTTACCCCCTAAAAGCTTATTCACTATCCCTCCACGCAAATGAGTGAATATTTCCTTAAATCTTAACTTTCTAATTGCTTATCTGGCGTGTAGCTCAAACTGGGAGTGAGAAGCTAAGGAAAAAAATTACCAAGTTAATTGGATCTTTTTAGCACAGCGTCTTACTAACCGTTCGGGTTATACGCTAATTTTGTGGACTAAAAATCATCATTAGTAAGGAATCAATTTTCTAAGTTGTTTTTTAGGTTCAATCAGTTGGCTGTCAATCATTTTGTTTGCATATGCATTTGTTCAACCAGTTGATACAAGTTATGTCCTACTTGTGTCGGCCACTTGCTACACATTGCTCATTGCTCAAGATCACTTGTCTTTCTTCCCCTTTGTCCTCGGCCAGTTTGTGATTTATCAGTTTGCTTGCACCCGTAACGAGGGTAGTCGTAATTCTCATCTTATTTGGTTCTACCTCTACGCAAATGCTGAGACATTTTTAAAAATATACATTGACTTGCCCTCCATAATTAATCAGATGGAGTCCACAATTAGTCAGGTGGAGTCCGACGCCTTAGCTCAGTCGTTACCGTGTCCGCTTGCTGAGCTAAGGGTCTCGGATTCGATTCCCAGCATGGTCGAAAAATTTATAATTTGTGAAATGTGGGATTACCCTTTCATAGTGATGAGTCAATGGTTAGGGGCTGGGGGGTGTTGTGTTTGTACTTGATTTAAGAACATAGCGTAATTATTACATAAACGTGTGAACCGAACGGGTAGTAAGACGCAGTGTTAAGTTAGGTGGATATACTGGACGTGTGACAAGATGTGAAGTACTGGTATAGAAAATTACACTATATCATTACATTGTGACTTTTAGAAGGAGTGTTTATTTATGTTATGGTAAAAAAAAGTAAAAAATATTGAGAGCTTCAGAAAACCCACAGTAATTCACAATTTTACATAAACCGCATGATATAGGAGACAAGGATTATATACTAAAGATTAAAATAGTTACATGCTCATTATCTTTACACGAGTGATTTTGAAAACCTATATCAGATTCAAAATATAAAAAATAGTAATGAAACTCACTATATTTTGAAAAAATAAAAAATTCAAGGGCCTCTACTAAGTTTTCAAAGTCTAAATTCACGCATTTAAAACAATTTTATCAACAAACTGTTCTAAAACAGAATATTATAAATGTAGCTTATCCATTGCCTTCGTTTGAGTGTCACTTCTGAACCTGTCGTAGGTCGAAATCATTTGCCATAGATATAAAGTTAATGATTTTCTTCTTAATTAAATATATTTTGAGTGGATGAAAAATAATGCAAACATCTCAACTTGTCCATATCTATAGTTAGTTTTAGCTTACACTCACACTTGGTATTAGAATTATCGAGAATTTCAAAATGGCCCCAGGTATGAGTCATCAGGGTTGCGACAGAGCGATGACGTCATCGGTAAAACCCTTTGCAAGTGAGAGTTGCGACATCATTCAAGGTCATGTCTCGACTTGTCTTGTCGACCCGCCAAACTGGCGCCAGGGGAAAACCCCCGTTGCACAGGGGGGGCAATGACCTCAATATCTATTTTTGTCTCAACTCGTCTTGACTGCCCGCCAACCTGGCGCCAGGGAAAAAACCCGTTGCCCTGGGGGCAATGACCTCGATATCAATTCTTGTCTCAAATTGTCTTGTTTGCCCGCCAACCTGGCGTCACGGTTGCGACATAACACGCGATGATTACGTCATTGGGAAAACCCAAGGTTGTCAAGGTCACGATCTATTCTTGTCCTGACTTGTCTGCCCGTCGACCTGGCGCCAGGGAAAAACCCGTTGCCCAGGTCAATGACCTCCATATCTAAGCTTGTCTCAACTCGTCTTGACTGCCCGCCAACCTGGTGCCAGGGAAAAACCCCGTTGCCCTGTTATAAAGAAAAATAGTGCCAGTGGCAGTTGCACTGAAAGTCAGGATTCAACCTCAAATTTGGTAGCATCGATAGTCCTTTTTTCCTATGGCCCTGTCGGCCCTGTATGCTGGGTAGTCCTTATTACCGTTACAACCTCTATTATGAGCAGCTATCGTAGATATGAACCGGTGAGGGTTCTTTTGGATTGTGCGAGCCAGGAGTCTCTCATAACATCTTCTTGTGTACAGTGACTTGGACTCAGGCTGAGTAAGGTGAATTCAGTGCAATTGTTTGGTTTGGGAATCACGCCTTTAGGCACAGCAAGGGCAGTGGCTCATTGTGAATTTCAACCTACAAATACATTAATTTAGATATAGATGCGTTGGTAGTGAACTCCATTGCACACGCTCAACAAATGCCAAGCCAACTCTCATCATGGCATCAACTTTCGGGCTTAAAACTTGCAGATGAGGGGGACGGGTCCAGACCGATTGATTTACTACTAGGAGCTGAGTGGTTCCCTCTGGTTGTAACGGGACGGAAGGTACATGGGCCTCCCAAAACGCCGTCCGCCATTGAAACCATCTGGGGCTACTGCCCACTAGGGAAGTCACGGGGAGTGGCAAGTGAATCGAACACCTTTTGTACTGTGACGGAACTTAACCTTGAATATCTGCTTCGCCAGTTTTGGTTGGTAGAAGAACCGCCACAGGTGACTCAACAGTCTCCTGCTGATAGGGAATGCGAGGAGCATTATCGCTCTACGGTGAAGAGATGTCAATCGGGGTGATATGAAGTTGAACTGCCATTCATAAGTGATTGTAAGGCCCTGGGAGATACCCGAAAAGCAACTTTAATGCTATTTTTGTTGGTTGAGAGGCGCCTAGAGAAAGAACCAGCCTCAAAACAGTGATATAAGGGTTTTATGAGGGATTACCTGAAACAGGATCAAATGCTACCAGCCTCGGCTCCACCAGAATAAGAATACTACTACATTACTCACCACTGCATACTTCGACAGGGTGAGGAGGGGGAGATAACCAAATTTTGAGTTGTTTATGACGCATCGATGAAATCAATAACAGGTGTTGCCTTAAATCAGGTTTTGCAGAGCGGTCCCTCATTGCAGAAGGAAATTGTGGATATATATTTAAAATTTCGTGTACATGAAGTGCTGCACCGCAACATACTTGTCAGCAAGGAGCATCACCGATATCAGATAATATTTTGGAGAGAGAATCAAGAAGACAACTTAAGGGA